>JANHGB010029807.1:0-15392 GCA_026283785.1 Coracopsis vasa
CCAGGGGAAATACTCTATGTGTTTTAAAAGTATAACACCAACTTCAATTCCTCCTGATTATTTCATACAGATTGTACCATCCACATGGGCTTTAGCACTGACACAAATTATTTACCATAGAGGAAACCTCTCAAGAGGAAACAGCACTAAAAAGAACAAGTCGTGCTTTGTATTTCTGTTTCCATGACCAAATGGCTTTGTGACCTGTGTGTCTCAGCTGCAAGATTAGGATAACCCTTCTATCTTCATTATCCTAACAGTTTATCAATACAAAGCAGAGTCAAAATACAAGGAAAGCCACATGTTGAATTACTTCATTTTTTCAAGACACTAACTTTGCAGGATGACTCAAAAATCAAAGCTTTTCGACATGATACAGACCCACTTACTGAGAGTTAACAGCATTCCAGTTTTAACACAACACACAAATTATCTTGTGCAAGTAGCTTTTAAAATTAAGTTTTAGCTCAATGATTCATGAGTTTGCAGGTATATCTAGTTTTCTGATCCTCCAGCACAGGACAGCAAGAATATGAAGGGCAGACTTAACAATAATGTTATTCAGGGGTTTCAGCTATTAGGATTTTAAATTTCTGAATTACAAGTCCAAGTGTTCATGTAACCCTGTGCAGCATTCAGAAAGTCAGAGAAATCTGTGTTTATCTATTCAATACTTTCTCCTCAGCATTTTAAGCATTTCAAATCCTCTGCATCCTCCAACAGAAAAATGAGAAAACCCCCTTTTTTTTACTGGGTACACAATATCCAGAACAGCAGCAAAGCAGCAAAAGGGTATAAGAAAAAAGGAAAGACCTTGCAGGAATTCCAGTGTTTCACAACAGGAGTATCCAGGAATATCCTTGTTGTGCCTGGAGGTTACTGTTACAACTATAAAGGTCTAAAAAGAAAGACTAGGCTTGCAGGTAGAAATAGTATCTTGTATTTGACCAGCTTATACAGCTTAATACAATGGATAAACTTTTGGCTATTGCAAAATAAAGTATTCCTTTCTGCAATACACCTGAACTCTCACCTCCCTCATTAGCCTATCTCCATTTGCTTCCTACTTTTATCTCCATTTTGTCTGGCATCTGTCAATAACTAGGCCACTTATTTTCAGAACCAATTTAGACATGCCAGATTATGATACACATCATTTTACCTATTGTAGCCATGCCAATATAACAGGTTTTATTCAAGCAGGAACCCCTGCACTGGATGATGTCCCTACCTTCTCTAGCTCCTTCCACATCATCTGCTGTTCTCATCTGTCCTCAAACAATGTTCCTTGTTTCTGAGCATTGCCTCACAGCTGTGACTACAAAATAAGAAAGTCGTATCAGTAAGTAGCCATTACCAGGTGCTCAAGACTGAAGAAATGCATCTCAAAGAACCATATTCTCCCGTGAAAAGCAAACGTGGGGGGCAATAAATATGCTCACATATATTCTTTTAAACCTAACACCACAGAGTCTTTCACACTGATGAAATGTAAAGAATTTCCTTACACTATCAGGTAATAAAACTGTAGTTCAGGTAGAAAGGAATGTTAATTGTAAGGACAGGAAATACTATGTTATTAGCAACACTTCTGAACTGCTGTAATAAGAAATCCATGGTTAAACAGCACCATGATACCTCAAATTGCTTTGCGCTTCATATTTTCAAAGCACTTCTAAAATCAAGCACACTACACGAGTCCTCAGAGACAAATTCATCTTGTATTTGAGAGGTAAAGTACGCAAGTGATCTATCATAGCTGCACAAGGAGTCTGAATTCTTAAATCTTGGCTACATCTCACCTCTCCAAGAACCAGCTGTACCATTTCTTGCATACTTCTACAGCATCCAAGAACAATATTGTTACCATCCAACACATTTTTCCTCATGCTAGTATTGGAAGCCATTTATGAAGCTACCTTGAAGCTGATTATTCCTCTCTAGCATTACCACATGCAACTATTACATAATAGTATCTGAATATTGATAATGTATTGCAAGGAACACATGCATCAGAAGTAATTCAGGTGTGTCTGAAATTAGACTGCCACAGTTTTAAGATAACAAGAAAGCTTCAAAGGGGTATGTAGCATGAGTCTGAATCTTTTTCCTGTTGGTATATAATTTCAAATCATCAATTTCAATTGATTACACATGAAAATCCCAGAAAGTATTTGTATCTGCAACCATAGATGAACTTTCAATTTCACAAAATAACTGTCTTAACACCTTGTTAACTTTTCTTAAGGTGATAAGCTCTTAAACACTGCTGGCATTTAAAAAGGCAAATGTTATTCCATGGTATTTAACAGTTGCATTCCTTCCTCAAGGAGGCAGCAGTAAGGAAAGTTACAGTCTGTCTTTACAATTAGTTTAGGAAAACTACCAGTAGATATTACAGTGATTTGTAGAAATAGTGTTGCTGACCTGCATGAATATGCATTTCAGTCTCATTCCCTTGTAGCATCCCAGACTAGCTTCTGTACCGTCCCTCCACTGCAGATTCAGTCCAGGTCAATACTAGCAGTAGTCAACTCTTTCAGTTCTTGTCCAACCTTAAGTGCCCTGCCAAGCTTACCACATCCTAAGGACATGCTCTCCTTGGTCTTTGCTCCTGCAATAATCTACCCCCTGGATTATCAGCAGTTTTATCTTAGGAGAAATTCTCTCACACATAGAAGCTTGTTGGAAGGCACAGAAACATTAATGGCTACTAAGGATACAGCTATATAGTCTGTGCTCTTGCCTCAGTGAATGTAGCCCCTGACTCAGTGTCAGTTCCAAGGCAAGGAACACTGGAGGAGATGCATGTGCAGAGTTTGAGACACCACCAGCCTAATTCCGCGGAATTATATAAACCTTACATGAAACAGTGCCCTCTAGGTTCAATATATTTTTTGACTTCCTTAAGAATTACTTCTTAGAGAGCTAAAATACACTATGAATCAAATAACTGAAAGCTGGTAAGTGAAACTTAGATTCAACTGCACTTTTTCAACCCATCTGTTGATACTTAATTTCATCATATGAAACTTTACACACAGTTTTATTGCTTTTTACAATCTTTCTCAGGCTGATCAGCTCTCTTCTACCCATGTTTGTTACACTAAAAGCATTCTATAGTGCAGATGGATTTTTTTTTCAGTTTGGTATCCTTTTGGAAAATAGGCAATTAGAACTGCACACAACATTAAAAGCATTGCTGAACCATGGTTTTATACAGCAACAATGTGTTACCAGTTTTGTCCTTCTTTCCTTTCCTAATGTAATTTGGTATTTTATGCTAGCAACTATGGGGTTGATGTGTTCAGTAACCTATCATAGCTCAGGACAGGCTCCTGAGAGGCAACTCTGCCTGGCATTCATCATCACCTATGCAAAATACAATACAGGGTTTTTTCTCCCCACACATACAAACTTAACCTACACTGAATTGTTTGTTGGTTCATTGTCTCATCCGGCAGTCTGCCAGCAATCCTTCACATTTTGGTCCTCATTTTTTTCATCTGGTCTATTCAAAATAACCAATACTTAAAAACTTTCAGCCGCAATACTAGACAGTTACTTGCTCCCACAATTCACATGTAAACAAGAATCAGTAACTTGGAAATGTCTCCCAGTTTGAGAGCTTTATGCATTTAGACAGAAGGTCTGAAGTTAGAAAAACATTACACCTGGATTTTAATGCAGACAGGTTAAATTTTTAAAGCTCACCCCACTTCAAGAACCCCATACCAATTTCAGCATTCCTTTAAGAAAGGGGTGAGCTATCAGCTTCCATGCAGAGTAAAGAAATCTCTTACAGCTACAAGCCATTCAGACTTAAGTGCACAGATGAAGTAGACCAGGTTCTTTCAGCTGCATACCAGTATTAGGATACTGGAATGTTGTTCTGAGTCTTTTCGTCACCTCCCCATAGTTACATAGGCATGCATGAGAAGTACTGAACCATACAAATGAAACCAGTCACGCATGTATGAAGGAAGGTGTAGAATACGAGTCATGTGAATGGCCCCAAGACCAGCAGGCACAAAAGCCCTACACAAAAGGGCTAAAGGAAACTGAAGTCTTTTGTCACTAGGTAAATGTTTACAAGGGCTGCCAAGGCATTAGATATGGGAGAAAATATTCACAACGGGAATGGGTTCAAGATAAAACTTCCATATAGATGATTATACCAAGTACTTACAGTAACAGTGACAACCTCCACACCACCAGCAGCACTCGACAAAGGTGACAGAGGATGAGGAACCATCTCCCAGGCCTCATGACCTAAAGTGTGCTATGAGCAGTCCTCAGGCAAGTGATAACAGTGTAAGATTCATTAGTTGCAGCTACTGTAGGAATAAGCACATCACAGGTTAGTCAACAGGAGTGAAGGACAAATGCTTTGAACCCTTCATACTCTGGGGTAGATATTTGCTCCAGAGCAGGGAGCAGAGGAAGAAAATGTTTAAGACTGCTATGAAACAAGAGCCCACTTCACTGCTCAAGGGGGGGAACCATCTTATTTCACACTTGAGCATAAAAGGATATATTTGTCCTAATTTTTACTTATTTCACAAAGTAATCAAGAAAAACACACTTTATTTCTATACCCATTTATTGTTCCAGTCTGTAAAAATATAAGACTAATATACAACTACATCTAGCTTGATTTTGTAAAATCATTCTTCATTCAGTGAGATACCAATGTACATTATACATTAAAGTTGTAAGAAAAATACTGATATTTGACATTTTAAACAAGTTTCATTCATGTAAAAATCACATTGCAAGTAAAATTTAATTAGAAAATACATAATATTCACAAAAATACACATGTTAAAGACAGCTTGTGAGAACATTGTCCCAAATTTAATTCAGCTGTGGAAAAAAACATATGATTCACAGTTAGGCTTGACTTATCCAGTACCATAGCAGAACTTCAAAGTAAATGCATCTTAATTCTATAAAGAATTTGTTCTTTTTCCTATTAAGGTGCACTTAAATCTCCCAGTTACAAGTAAGGAATGACTTTTCCCCCCACTGTGCATGTACACAACATATATAACACTAGTCCAAGGAACTGTAAGTTTTCCATTCCATTTTGAAACAATTTGGATATTTTATAAATTAATTTATAAAATCTGGCTTGAAAATACAATTTACATATACAGGATACTTAACACACAGATTACATTAATAGCAGCGTAGTATTGTCAATCATGCGTAGCATCTTCACCATCACTTTGGGATTTTTCTCCTCTTTTTTTTTTTTAGCTAAAAGATAAAATCTCTATAAAACAGTCAAGCCTTGAAGTATTTTCTTCCAGGGAGGAAACCGTATAGATGTTAAAAATTTAGGAGGTAGTGAATGAAAGGCTAATAATATCAGCGTATCTTAAAAAACCTTATACTGAACCCCAGCATCGTTTTTGTATAAAATGAAGTTTAGCCACTCATAATCAACCGTTGATCATCCTGAAGTAACAACTTACAAGTATTTTGTAATTAACAGTGTATGCATTAGTAAGATATGGAAGAACTTCAGAAACTTTATGGTAACTGCAGCATTAAGCAATTACATGCTGTGCAGTCTGTCATTGCAACTGTAAATACACACTTTAACAAAACAAAACATTTTTGGGTTTATTCTTTAATGGTTTTATCATGTCCCAAATGCTCAGGTTTACTGCGTGTTACCAAATCTCTGTAAAACGGAACATGATGTGTGCCAAAGACACACTGGATTAATCAGTATCTCACATTTAGATTAATAGGCTTTCAGGAAAGGTCCTAAGAGAGTAATTCTCATGCAGTTTAGAGTAGGACCCTAGTTAAATTTCTACAAGTCCTTAATACTGGCATATATAGTCAAAATATTCATGCGTCGGTTAGGAGTACAGATTGGGTAACACAGAGCTTGGCAGCACACTAACCTTGGGTGTTTGCACCTAAGCAATAGGTTACCTTGCAACACTAACACTCCCAGCCTCAATCCTCCTGTGAGTTAATAGCTCAAAGCTATTACCCAAGCTGCAAAATACTCATGTGCCACATTAGAGCCATAACAGCTTTCCACTGAATGAAAGTGTTACACCTGCGTTAAGTGCACTACCAGTTCATTTTCTGTATCTGTGGTCCTCAGGTCTCTTCTCATCCAAGTGCCTTTATTCCTTTGCTTATTCAGAATACATTCAAGTAAACAAAAGGCACAGAAGTGCAAACTAGCATAATCAATGAAAGTCAACCTCCACTGATGGTTTCACACAGGAAGGAAAGTCTTTTGATACAGGAAAAGAAAAGACATTTCAAAGTAAACAATCTTCCTTAAATAAAGGAATTGTTGAGCAGCACTGTCAGAAAACATGTATATTTAAAGTCTACATGCAGAATGAACAGTTATTTTCCTCATTTCACACTAAGTGGGTGTAGTTACTTCATTTTTAATAAGTATTAGCAAAATAAGTAGAACACTTCAAAATACTTGCTCATGTTGGAAAAGATTCCAGGGCCTCTCCATATGCACACTGAAGAAAACATAAATGTATCTGACAAAGCAGAACTCTAACCTGTATTTGCAGAGATCCCTTGTCTGTTACGCTAACTCTCCATGAATCAAAATGGGCAGGAAAACCTTTCTTGTCATCTACAAGACTTAGCTCCAGTGACATTGACAGCCTGAAAATACTACTGCTCATCAGATATGAATTTCAAATCTGCATTTAGTGAAACTGAACAGTAGTAATTTCTGAAGCATTTTTGTTTACATCATTAAAGAAATCTTAAACACAGTTGTAGCCTCTGATATCCTAGAAAGACTTTTACAGATACCTTAACATTAAACTTGCAGTTAGTCTCTTGTTAGTAAAGTTACCAGAGGTAGATAATTCCTCAAGATAGGCTGAGGGGAAAAAAAAGAAAGGGGTTAGTCTTCTTTCCCACTCATCCTATCTTCTCACAGGGTAGAACAAGCTTCCAAGAACCTCGACTGCTGGCCCTGGTAAGCACAGTACCACAGTACAGAACTGGTAGCATCCTACTTCCTTCTTAGAGGTTGACATAGACTACTGTATTGCTGGCGAGAAGCTCTATCCATCCTTCTCCCCAGTGCTGTTAGTCCCCATCTCATTCTCCTGCCACAAATTATGTTCCCAGAGAAGGGTCCAGTTGGGAACTGAGTGCCACAATGGTAAAGCAGGAGATACTAAAAAGAGAAAAATAATGCTGAAAGCCTCTCCTTGTGCTTCTCCTTGTAATTGCAGCTGATCACACACACACTTACGCACTTGCAGTATCGGGACTTGTCATTAGTGTTTTATATGTATCAGCTTTGTACTGTTCAAAACACTCAGCCACTGGTACACAGAAAGATCAGCATTTACAGTGCAGTTCATAATAACAAATCATTTAATATCACATGGCTCAAGCAAGGTTTATTAAAAGCTACATTCTGATTTTAAACTTTTTTTAATCTAGGGATTTAATTTACCTTTCTAGGAGAAACCTTTATGGCCTCTACTGGGACTGTAATTTTAACCAGGATTATGTTATGTTATTGCCATAGCATTAAGTTTACATTTGATTTCTTTGAAATTTACTGTGGTTGCACATTCACTTACAAAGGAACAGTCAACTTCAGAAGTCCCCACCTTCAAATCCTGGCTGCTGTCAAGTTGCTGACCGCTATCACAGATGCCTATTACTCAATGCGTCAGGGAACTAGACCAACTACAAACATCTCTTCCCACCCCACCTCCTGCTTATTTTTCAGTTTCCTCATACACTGAGCAACACAAACACCTCTACCAGCTAAACAGCAGCCCGGAACAGGAATGAAGTGGCCAAAGCAGCTCCATCATACGTAAGCAGCAGATGAACATGAAACCACAGTATATGAGACAGTCAACCTCACACAATAATGGAAGTTTACTTCTATAGAACCAGTAGTATTCTGTATTAAAAAGAAATAAAGTACCTTTAAAAGAAAGCTCACAGCCATCTCTTAGCTATCCTTCATTTTCAATTTAAATTCTCCTCATCCGATTTCAGTCACTTCTCAGTTATCTTCCATCTTTGTGAAGTATTTACACTGAAGTGCACAATTAACTGAAGTTAGTCAACTTACATAATTTTGAACTTCTTGTATTTACTTTTTTCCCTCCTTTAACTGCAGTGCTCAATAGAGGGAGAGGTATCAAATGTATTACATCTTAAGCCAAATCAAACCATGTATGGCATCCTTAATACATAGTACACCAGTGTAATTTTACAGTGTTATAATAGTTCCATCTTCTTCTAATGACTTGTGATCTGAATCTTGTACTTCATATTCCATGCTAATGCTGCCTGCTGAATGATTCAAATTCATCTCAGTGGAAGGAAGGAATCCATTCTGTGTCGGCTCATGAAGGAGTTCTGTTTGTGTCAATGATTCCAGGCTTTCGCTAGTAGGTGCAGCTTTTGGAATCTGCTGTGGCTCACCACTGTCTTCAATAATAATGTCCTCTTCATCGCTATCCTCTTCCCCTTGCAAGAAATTTGCTAAAATATTTGGCGTGCTGCTTGGAAGGCTGGATTCAGTGGACTGGCCGGAGCTGCCAGAAGTCCGACTGTTCCTCACAACATTATTTCTCTGGTTTGCTGGTCTTACTGTAATGATCAGGTTTCGGCTGTTTGCAATCATCATGTCTGTAACCTGATCAAGGCTTTTCCCTGAAACCTCTATTCCATTCACCTCCAGTACTTCATCATTGACAGCCAGTAAGCCTGTGCTTTGAGCCAGACCTCCAGGGACAAGCCTAGATATGAAAATCCCTGGCACTTTCTCTAATCCATGTGGTGTTACTCTGACACTAGAGCCATCTCGTATATAGAATCCAAGGGGTTTGTCAGTCCCGTATTTGTAAAGTCGCACCCTGCGATGGGTTTCAGGAAGAATATCTACATCTATAATGGAAGACACTGGTCTGAAGTCCTGTGGCATGCTAATGACAATGTGTGGTTTCTTCTTGTGATTATCCGGACGTAACACGTTTGATAGAACGTTTTTCTTCCTCGTCATAGTATCCGTACCGAAGGCACTGTAGTCTGCATCTTCTGTAAGACACAGCACATTGGTAATTAGGTCACCTTATATGTGGTCCATATCACATTGCTATCATGTTTTAGGTTATCTAGAAGGTTTCTGGCTTACTACATTAGAAACTTGTCTCTCTACAGATGAAACAAGAGCTTTAATGTTAAGACATTCAAAGTTCGTAATACTTTTGGTTTCCTTCTACCAAACTAAAGATAGTACAGAAAACCCCTAAAGCAAGTTAGTAGCAATAGAGACACAAAGAACTAGAGCTGCTTTAGAGGAAGGTAAGAATGGAATGAGTACATTCCTAGAAACATTTTAATTTTACTCAGAGTAATTCCACTTGTTAGTTTTCTCTCCTCGGGCTTCAGATCATTGGAAAAGGAAGAATGAAAAAGGGAAAGCAGCCAGCATGCCTATTATTGCCTGGCTCCTGGAAGCTGTCCAAGTGACCTGGATTCAAACTCCAGAAAGCTTGTTCCATTCTACACCCTCCTCCCTGCCCCCACGTACTGTAGGTAAAATGGCTGAGGAGCAGAAACAAAGAGATCTTGCACACAAATACTCCAAGCCAAACTGTTCATAAAGCAAAGCTGGAACTGCCACAATGTGATACAGAAGTATGCAAATGGCTGAGAGTTTTAAAAAAGAAAACATGCAAGTCATACTAATACTTCTCATTGAAGAGGAAATGTTCTATGGAAGCAATTCTGATGTCTGAAATGCCTATTAACCAAAGCAAGCTTCATTTTCTTAGTATGCTATAACACTTCAAAAACAAGGAACCAAAACACATCCAGGCCCGAGTTTCCTTGGATTTACACTTTAATTTTTGCAACGCTATATAGATTTACTGCTTTGGATAAAATAATCAAGCACAACTGCTTTGGTCTAACCCTGGGACTCAGAGAAATTGGGATTTCTTTGTATTATCACATTAAGATGCCATTGGTTCAGCCAAGAAAGTAAAAGACTATACATTTCAATGTGTGAACTGAAATAACTATGGAAATGCTACCCCAGTGTGAAATTTCAGGAGAGCTGTCAATTGCTGCTGAAAAAGTACACAGTGAGAGTTGGTAAGGCAGATTTCTTTTCCCCTGGGCTAAGATGAAGATATACAGACATGTACCAGTTACATCTGGACTCCTTAGATGCTTTAAGCAAAAGAGAACAAAAAAAGAAGTTCTGAAGTTAGTGAAGTCTAACGCTATTCCAGCATGTAATACTAACTTCTCCCTTCCCCAGACACCAGGACTGCTGAAAACTAGAAGTTTTTTTAAGAATGATTGCTCTACTAAGGCAGACTTGGACTTGGTCTTCTAAAAGATAAAGGACAACAGAAAAAGAAACTAATTTAAATTAGCCCGCAAAAAACCACAAAGTGATTTATCATAAGCTCATACCTTGTGTCTACACAAGAATAATCACATAGCTCATCAACGTGGTTTAAAAATTGTGTCCTGATGGTGGCCTCAGTTACATTATTGTTTTTTGTTGCTTAAAAACAACAATCACACCTTAAGGAAGGCAAAGCTGTTTGCTAAAGACAGACTATCTTTAGCATTAAAGGTTATAAATAAGGTTGTTAAACAACTTAACAGACACAAACAGGAATTATTTCTGAAGGTAGCTAAGTCTACACAGCCATACCCTGGAGTCACTTTCGTGACAACATCAGTTCCTTTGAGAGGGCATGGATGCTTCTCTGGACAATTACAGCCACTCTGCAAAGTTAATTTCTACTTCTGCTGTTTCTCAGATATGGCCACCTTTTCATCCAGAGTGATGAGCAAAGGCAGCACTAACACAAATTGTTTCATGTGTTACGTTAGACATCCCACTGCTCTCACTTCATGTGCGGCACTCACAGCACCGCAGGGATGTTTCTCTCCCACTTCACCCATGAGACAGCCTCTGCAAAGCTGCTTCCCTGCCACCTTGGGATCAGCAGGTAAAAACAAAGCTACATGAAGGAGTGGGCTAGCAAGCACAATATGAAGTTTAACACAAGTGCAAGGTCCTGCACATGGGATAATCGAAGAGCCCAGTACAGGCTGGGGATCCTGGTGGATAAACTGAACTCGATTCTGCAGTGCACTACCACAGCAAAGGCAAACTGAATCCTGAAGCTGCATCCGCAGGGGCATTACTAACAGAGACAGAGATGTGATCAATCCCCTGCTCAGCACTTGTCAGGCTGCACCTGCAGTAACTGTGTGCAGTTCTGGTCCTCACAAGTCAATGAAGATATGGACAGACTGGAGAGGATCCAAATGAAGACCATGAAGGTGATCAAACTGCACTACAAGGAAAGCCTGAAGGAGCCTCTTGTATTTCAGTGTTTAAAGGATGTCTTCCAAAGGGATGGGGATTTATTTGTCTGTCCCTTAGTTTTCTTTATTCCCCCCTAGTGAGTTCAATCACTAGAACAACCTCCATAGGGAGACAAGGAGTCCCCATCACTAGAGATTTTCAAGATTCAACTGGACAGTGCACTAGTTAATCTAATCCAAGGCCCTTTCCAATCTGCGCTATTCTATGAATTGTACATAGAAGAACACGAAAGTAGAAGCAAACAGAATAATGTACAGTAGCTATACTTGAGAACCTTAAAATTATTTTTATTTGGTTTTTAGTTTATTTGGGATCCTGAAGGTTCTCTCAGAAAATGGAATTACTGTTGATCTTCAGAAAGAGAGGTCAAGAAGAAAAAGAAATGTAATTTAAGGTTAAACTAAAATAACATTAGGTCTCAGCATCAACCAAGGCTTTAGAAATAGCCTAAAATCTATTCTTCAGATGCCTAAGAATGTCAAATCAGTTGTGTTGAAGAGTGGGTTGATTAACAATCAACCCAACCTCCCAAAGCAAAGTGTGTAACAGGTGGACTATGGCTGAAGTGTAAAACTGCCAAAAATACAAACTTGCCATTTACTCTCAAATGCATTTGGGGATATCTAAGTGAAGACCAGCCATCACAAACCCTGTGCTGCATCACTGAGCACTAACAGGGCTGGTTTTCCCAACAACATGGAACAATTTTTTTAATGTTTGCTTAAAACTTATGATCAAAGGAAAAAGTGTGGGAAGTTTTGCCCTTATCTCCACTGACAACCCATCCAACCAGTTTCAAGCTAGACATCTGGTTGTTACATTGGGAGGAATTTTGCAATTCAATGAGTTGCAATAGCTTCTCTTCTTTGGAACTACAATTGCTTACAAAACAACTTGGAAAGGACCATTGTGAAAGAAGATACTAGACAGAAGGGTCTTACTTTAAATCTTTCACTGCTGAATACAAAGTAGTACAACACTAAGAAAATGGTGATATAGGTGAAGATTTTAGACAACCAGAGGACAATGGTGACTCAAATATTAAAATTCAGAATGTTAATGAGTGCCAAGGGGTTGTTTTATGTCATGGATTTCCCCTTCCCCCCAGCAGTTGCATCTCAGTAATCCCAAAAACTAGGTAAAATCTCTGGTTTCTTGTGCAGTGCATGTTTCAGTAGTGTAAATCTCGTACTTCAGAACTCCGGTTTTAAGGCTGCATAATCTATGTTAAATTCAACAAGACTGAATAAAAGCATTCTAAGGACCAAGAAGACACTACATGGACAAGACATGTCATTTTGCCTCATTTCAAAAGCTTCACTTCATTTTCGGTTTGTAGCAGTGACACATTTCTAGGCATTTAACACCACACTGCTCCAGAAGAGCTCTGTTCTTTGGGAAGTTCTCCAATAAGCCAGGAGTAAGCTGGAAGTATTTCAACTGATTAGTTCCACATTGTTCAGACCTTAAGCCATATCACAGTGGGTTTTTTTAGACGAAGCTCATCTGAAGAAAATAGGAAAATTGCACATGCACCATTTATCCATTTTAGAGTGCAAGCTGCTAATGAAAGATCTGGGATATGGGCACTAACATGTAACCTGTGAAGCAGCCACGGTGGATGAGGCTTGGAGGAATGTGGTTTAGTGGAAGGTGTCCCTGCCCTTGGCAGGGGGTTGGAACCAGATGATCTTTAACGTCCCTTCCGGCCCAAACCATTCTATGATTCTACTGCTTCTAGTACAAGAATTGGTTTAAAACCAGAAAAGTGTATCAAAACACTGTCAGCATTGATTTTCTTACAAGTGCTGTTCTGCATGCACAGGTTCCAGCATTAAAAAGGTATTTGATTTTTAGATTTTTCCCTCCTTAAATTTCAAGTGCACCAAAACAGATTCTTGTCAAAGTATCTGGTATTTTATACATTGTCATATCAAAAGTATATCATTTATACATTGTCATATCAAAAGTATATCATTATTTGACATTCCCAGCTCGCCACAGCAGCTAGAAGGCTTCTTCACCTTCATAGTAGGCCACATAGCAGGATCTCTCTTCCTGCCACTCAGGCCTTCTGTGCCTACATGCCAAGTGTGGTATGTAGTAGATCTACAAACATACACACATTTATTATATATACATCCAAGAAGTAGATTTATTGTGTCCTGCAAATGATTATAGAAAGTTTGTGCTCTTTACCCAACAGTAACAGCTATTCACAACTTCCTTCCACAACAAGAAACAAGAGTTCACAGAAAGCAGCACCCAACTTATCCACCCACAACTGTCAGCTGATAAGGCTTAAAACTTTTGTCCAAATCAAGTTTTTCCACAACTGGTAGAGAAACTAGTCTCAGTTGCAAGAGTTGGCTTTCAAAGATTATATAAATATACCTGTATGTGAAAGAATAGACTGGAATGTGCTCTTTAAACAAAAACTGAGATCACAAAAAACATTTATTAGAAGAGAGAAGGACTTCAGAAATCTCTTTCAGAAGACAAATGTACAATCAAAAATATTTAACACTGAGTTGGTGCTTTTGTTTTTATAAACTTAAATTACATGACACACTGTTGAAATAAAAGCATCCCAAACTTGCAGGCCATATGTCAAAACATTTCAGACACTACAAAGCATCAGAGGGGAGGGGTTTTGCATTGTAACTAATCTTAGTAGTCTAATGATACAAAACTAGCACAGACCTTAACACAAACGGTTAAAGTGACATAACTTGCGAGGAAAGGAAATAGTGAAAGGTTGATGAAAACTCATCTCCAAACCTCAGCCAAGCAGCGTGACTCTGCTTAACCTCTCTTCAGTGGAGGCAAGTGCTCGAAAGCAGGATTCTGCAGTACAAAGGCATCTTTGTTCTGGCACTACCTAATCAGTTTAAAGCTGCAGCGGAAAATATTTTGGCATAAAGCCAGAGGACAAGGTGTTAACTACAGATAGTGTTAAGGAGAATGTCCACATAGTGCAAGAATGAGTTTTCCCTCCGCAGTTTCAAACTCAAGGTGGCACAATCTGTATATACTCATTACATGATGTTTAAAAACAACAGCCCACAAACGCCAAATCTGGTTTCAATTTAGCATTGTTCAAGACAGATTTTAACATGTTCTCCTGATTTGTTTGCAAGCAACACAGAGCTACCCACACAAGTTACATTTGCAGAACCCCCAGATAATTAGTAAATTTGAATATAGATGCAATTTAGCATTTTTAAAATAAGTCTAAATTTATCATGTCTTGTATTGAGTCACAAGTTATAACAAAACATGGATCTAGGAAGTGACCTACGTTTTTTGGAAGAGGACTCAGAATAGGGAGGATATGCTACAAAGAGCTGTTTAAAAACCAACTTCTTTTAATTTTCACTAAAATAAAGCCTCTCAGTGAAAAGTCTACCTCAACAGGCACAAACGAATTAATCAAAGTTGTTTTACTATAAACAACCATATACATGCAAGACTTGCAAGAGCTTTATATTGTAATTTAATAACTTGCATGTGAGTTTGAAGGCCGTTATACTCAAATACACCTTCTGTTATCATCTCTATTATTCTTGTATTTACAATGCAAAGTCCCCCACGTTGAACTGCCCTTCAGGGTTTGTGCAGACTGTGTCCACCCCCACCCTCCCCATTTGATCTTCAGGAAGATTTTTCTCACAGACAGAGCGACTCCTATACATCTGGATTTAATTCTGATACATCAGCTTAACCTTTACATTCCAGATGTCAGCAGTACCTGTTAATCTGTTAGACTGCAGAAAGAAATTCTGATAAGGGAACTGTTTTCCAGAAGCTAACAGCCACTCTTGACTTGAGCAATATCAAGCTCCAGTTTAGATTTAGCACTGAAGCAGTTTAAAATGTTTTAAGGGAATCTGGCTAAACACAATTAGAACAGTCTAAGGGGAATAATGTGACTTCATTTAATTACAGGATCTCCAAGTTTCTTCCTACACAAACCAATACACGTAAATGC
>JANHGB010029810.1:0-23865 GCA_026283785.1 Coracopsis vasa
CCCTGGTGATGTTCAAGGCCAGGTTGGACAGAGCCTTGGGTGACAGGGTTTAGTGTGAGGTGTTCCTGCCCTTGGCAGGAGTGTTGGAACTAGTTGATCTTAAAGTCCTTTCCAACCTTAATTATTCTATGATTCTAAATATAATGGGAAAAGTCAAAACCACTTAGCTTTGGTTTTTCTGTCCACATTTAAGTGACGAATTTATGCAGAGCACATTAAATGCTCTTTACCTTGAGAAGCTCTCACAAGGACGAGATTGTAAGGGTATTGAATTATGACTTGTAGGAAACATCACTAAGATTCAAGTTGTTTTAACCTTTCTGAGCTCATGACAGTTTAAATAGCAATCCAGGGTTTTCAGACAGCTGGTGACATCACGCTGCGCGACGTACTTGCGCCTGATCCTTGAATCCCACACGATGGCGCCACATGAACGTAAAATAATATGCACTGCCTTTAGACCAAAAAGTGACTCGTTATTTCTGTAAGGTAAATCGATGAGTATATTTGCTTAAGTAACATTAGGACAATTCCGTTGCTATTTCATAGAATCTTTGTCAAAACGTCTTTCAAGCAATCCTACTGATGCAATTAATGTTTTATTGGTGAAAGCATGTGAAAAAAAAAATTTTTGGCTGAATCTTCATGATACTTGTTTGTTGCTCTACTAAGCATAAAATCTACTGTAATATTAAGATGACCTTTAAAAATACAAATACTATTTTCACTGTATGCAAGCTTAATAGCAGATCTAGAATCTGATGGCTTTAGGGGAAGATCAAACTCTAACAACAGATGAATTTCTCAAACCATTTCTCATTTTTATTCTAAGTTAGAAAAATAAATTAATCATGAGAATAACAGCAAATAACATATTTAAGATAATTGTCTCTAATTAGAGTGTTTGTCCAGATTTCTCATGAGGCAGGTTTCTCAATTAGTACTAGCGGTGAGGGTATTGAAAACAAGGGTTCAATGAAGTTTGTCCCACCAAGGTTAAATCATGTATCTCTTGTTGTTTTAGGAGTAGATTCATAGATAAGCAAGTTATAACATCTGAGAGACTTTTAAAATAAAAATATACTTCTATTACAAACAGCCAATAGAGCTTTATCCACAAATTTCTGCTTGAAGTTTGAAGTTTCATTTGAGCTGTGCCAGATCAGATGATCCTAGAAGATCCCTTCAAAGCTAAGTGATTCTGTGGTTGTGATTTGGAACTTTTTTTTTTTACTTCTTTTTTCTTCATGTCCATTCTTGATTACCCCAGTGTAATCTATTGTCTCACTCACATCCATGGCCTAATCACATCTGCATTAAAGCTTTCAGCTAGAAAATACAGTTGGTTATACCAATATAATAACAGTGTTATAACCAGCTGGTGCTCTGGTTACCCTCCAGATGGCCCCACATATGAATTGTGGAACTACGCAGTCTTCAGTATGTAAACATTTGCCCAGCACTGGTATTTAGGATGAGAGAAAGAAGTCCTCTCCTAAGATTTGCACGTAAATCCATCATACCTATATGTCTAACTAGGCACATCAGCTCAGTAACCTGGTTGTCTTCCACTGGCAATAGAAAATCACAAATCCATTTTCCTTTCTCTATTAAATGGCTAAAAGAATTGAAGAAGCAACACATTTAAGTGCTGTGAGAAGTATCTAGGTAATTTTCTGAATCCGTAGTGAAATCTGTGACTTTATTTGCTGTGTTGTCAGCATTAACTGATGGGCTTTTACATTCCAGTTTCTTGAGGTTATGTGAGAAGACTGCAATCTATCAGTTGCCATTAGGTCCAAAACCACTACCTGCCATTTAATTTGCTCTGTAACTGAAAACACATGTTATGGTACACGGTTTTCCTCATATTCTTGGGTTTCTTTGACAGAAATTGTCTGAATATTAGGTAGTGTTGAAAAGATGCTGATCTGTTTCCTCTGACACAAGAAGTTTGCTCCAGTCATCTACATTAACTATACAAAATCAGCATAAGTGAGGGACTGTAAGCAAGACAGAACCAGGATACTTTTAATCAGTCATATCTGCTGAGTGATGCTGGAAACAAAGGAACTCTTCAGGGCTCACCCTCACAGCTACAGTGTAGTGCTGTAGAATAAGCTTTAGCAAACTGTTAGATTAATCTTACAACCTTCCTTTGTCCCTGTCTCTCCAGCTGTCTGTCCCAGTGCTTAATCTGTTGTGAACTGTGTGGAAAGGAAGAAGCTGGAAAAGAGCCTACTGCAAATATTCTTGCTCCATTGATCCCTGAAAGAATATAGTTAAAGTAATCCTCTTATTCCTAAAAAAAGGTTTCCTCCTGACTTTAAAAACAACAGCTGGGTTAGTGGTTAGCTGGTTAAAACATGTGATTACTTGGTCTCCTTTTTCAACATAAACATTAACTCAAAATCAGAATATACAGCATATTTGTCCAGGACAACATGAAAGTATGAATAAACTTACAACTCCAATTAGTTTACATGCCATAGCTAAAAACTTCAGCCACTCAATTTCTTCCGTAATACGTCCAACATTCATTACACTTGCAAATAAGTCTTGTGGGAGATTCAGTGCCTCCCACATGTAAGCCAGTCCACCTACATGCATTATAGCTCCTCTTCCACCTGGAGACAAGCACATTAAAAATGCGTCACAGAACAGTGCATACTATTTTGCTTTCATTCAGAGGAAGACAAAGTTTTCTGTAATCCAGTATCACACCCAAAACACTTGAATTTGGCTTGATCTAGGCTTTTCTTTTTGAAGTGTGCTGTGATGATTAGGGGCTCGATAAATGGGGAGCATCAGTGATACCAGAGACTAACTGGATGCCTGAAGCGCAAGTTTTGTGGGTGCAGTTAAGAATGATTATAGAAAAAACACTTCATAAGTAAAATGGAAGGAAAAGTGGAAGCACATGATAATTACAAGTTACAAAAATACAGGTAAAATTAACAGTGTGACTACCGGAAAGAATTACTTCTGTAACATCTGGAAGGATGTTAATTTTACAGAAGTGTAACCTGACTACAATTTTTAATTTGTTAGTGGATGTTTATTCGTGCATATTCTTTCTTTGGCAACAATGGTATGACTTAGGTGAGCAAGTGATCTGAGTATGAAAACCATAAACCTTCAGGGCCAAAGGAAGCACAGCTGAAGAAATAAAGTACTTTCTACCATATAGAAACAGCTAATATGTTAGTATTCTCCATCCAGTATATTCATATTAACCATATAGAATATTTATGGACATAGGGGTGAAAGCAGTATATCCAAACTGAAAATGTAGTCAGTGTAACAATATTATTGAATAATAGATATAATAAAAAAGCTATGGATATAAATTATCAATGTTTTATATATTTTGTCCAGAAGTAGGGAAGATATTTCTTGCTCTTCGTTTCAGGACCTTTAAGAGCTCTGGTGTGATATCTTTCCATTCTGTCCAAGGCACCCTTCCTGATGTCTGGGGGAACTTCATCACAGCAGATGTACAATAAGATGCACAGATCTATGGCATCAAATTTAAGATGTCTAAAAAAGCCAAGCTTAGAGGTCATCTGGTCTTTCCTTCTGCCCCAAGGCTGGATCAGAGATGTCTGTGCCCATCCTGCAAGGAATTTATCTAGCTTGCTTTTGAAGACCTTCAGCCTTTCCAGTGGGACAGGCCCTGGCAGCTGGCCCCCACTGCACTCTGAGCTACCATCCCCCTGAACAATCTGTTGCAGTGTTTCACTGCAAAAAAGTGTCTTGCTCCCAGCTTAAATCTTCCCTGCTGCATTTTAATCTATTGTTATATTTTGTGTTCTTGAACTTGTGGGAGCTTCACTTCCCTTACTCTGCAGCAGAGTTTTAAAGATTTGAAGACAATTGCTATGTCACCTTTGATATTCTATTTCCTATGGTAAACAACTTGAAATTGCTCAATCCTGCCTGCGTATTTTGTTTCATAAAATTTTATTTACTCTCATCTGGAGTCTTCAGCTGATACACATCTTTCTTGAAATATGATGCCCAAAACTGGACAAAACATTCCAGCTGAGACTCTACCAATGCTAAGAATAACAGAAGGATTACATCATCTGTCTATAAATGATACCCTGTTTATATTTCTCAGTACAATATTTTTCTCTTTTGAAGGAGCACAGTATTGTTAACTGATGTTGAACTTGAATTTCACTATAGTCCTCAAAACTTTCTGCAACAGTATGAAGTATCCAGTTATTCCATATGTTGTGTATATTGTTGCTGAATACTGATTTACTGTAGAATTTTGCATATTCTCTTATTGAATCATCGAATTGTTAGGGTTGGAAAGGACCTTAAGATCATCTAGTTCCAACCCCCCTACCATGGGCAGCTATCTATCTGTCTTGCCACAAGATTTCTCTAATTTGTTAAAACATGTTAAAGGAGTTTTAAATCTAGGTTCCATCCCCTACATCCTTCAGATTACAGTCTGCTCCCTTTAATCTACCCATATGTAGCTGCCTCTCCACACTTGTTGTATCAAATATTTCCCCTTCCTGTCAGCGAAATAATTAATAACGCATTCAATTATCATTTTGATTCAATGTTAACAGCATAGTATGATGAATAAATTTTGTCAGAAGACTTTGTCATGAAACTTCAGGGTATTGCATCATCTGGTCTTCTCCTTGATTATTCAGTTTAGGGTTGCTGCTGCAGTGGATTGGCTTCAGACCTTGGCAGTGGGGTAATGGACAAACAGGTTCACAACAAACCTTGTACATACCATGTTTCTGTAACTTTTACTTATATTATTATTGAATATTATTTTTGTCAATTTGTGGAATTCACTGATATTTTTAAAAATGCCAGTCTTCTGGCCTGTGAAAATGATGAGCTTTAGTTATCTTTCTGATGAATTAGGTAAACATGGGCCTGATGCTTCAGTCCATTTAAAATGGAATCTCAGCTCGGCCAGATACGCAATTGACATGTATCAGTACAAATCCATTTAGCCTAGCGAGGAAGCTGACCTGTGTTCTCTGTTTAGCCACTGGGAACCTTCTGAATTTGATTTTATCAAAGGTCTAAGTATTTTTCACTCTTTTTAGACCTTAACCTAAAGCATTTGAAATAATTAGGAATCTTATTATTTATTTAATAGCAGGCTTGGGATGATTCCCTTTAAAAAACAAATAATAGTGTTGAAAATGTATCATTATCTGCTTCTTGAATACAGGAAATGACTGAAAATAAGTATGTCTAGATCTGTCACTTCAGGCAGGAAATACATCAAAGGATGTAAGTAACAGCTTTAAGGTAAAATGTTGTCATCATCTCAAATTATTCAGTAGAAGTGAGGAGCATTAAATCATCAATATTGTCATCATGACCTTAATTATTTTACCTGAAAAAAAAAATTTAAAAAATTGATGTAAAGTAGACCTTAGTCACAGAAAAGCATCTATCATCTAAAACAGGGCTTTCCTAACCTGTTTTATAGAATGGTAAATATGCTTCACTTTTTCTCATCTAGCTCCAACACAGTCTTTACTTGGAAAGTCTGCTTTTGATCTTCCATTTAATTTCAATATTTCTCAGCTAAAGTTCTCAAGCAGTCATTTTTGCTTACACTTATGGAGCATATAAATCCTTCAGTGACATCCTCCTCATTATACTGTTTAGAAGTTTGGGCAAATACTTAACAAAACCTTTCTGAGGATCTGTGTTGTATCTCTGTATGAAAAAAAAAAAAACCCAAGCAAATCACCTAAAAATCACTACCTTCAGTTTTGCCCAGCCTGATACCAAAAGTGATTGGAGATCTTTTCCTATTTCATGCCTATTTGTTGTCTTATGAGAAATGAATTTAGTGATCTCACTCTGCTTTCTAGTGAATATGTTAGCATAATTTATGACTCCCACAGTAGAGAAGGCTGAAAATATAAAGACTTGAGAACAGATTTTTCTTTTTCTAATATAAGTCATCTTGTATTTCTGCTGAGGGACATCGCCTGGCTTAGGCCAGGGATGATTAAGCTCTTGGTGTCGTTGCTTCTCCATATGAAGACACATAAAGGAGCTATATAGAAGAATTTCTCTAAAGCAATTGCTACATCCTTTGTCCATCTGCAACAGTAATTGCCAATTTCAACTTTAAACTCATATATGTTGTAACACTTGTTATATCATGGGACTAACTGTGTTGTGAGCTCTGTGAGTCCTGCCTCAGGGGGACAAGGGTTTCCTTTTTAATTAGGCAAAGGTGACCTGCTATCTTGGTCAGACAGAGGATGACTGGATTTTGAGTGAAACCTACTGCATTTTTTTGGTTACCCTACTAGCTTCTGTCACAATGTTGATTTTCTCCTTTCCTTCTCTTTTTATTGAATTTCAAGGCTATAACTTACTCACAGCTTCATTTGCCGTTTCATTCTTAGAGATGGAAGTGGTGGCCTCAGTCTTATCACCTGTGTCAGGACATATGAAAGACACTTGCTGACCTAAAATAAGCTGTTTCTGTGCTCAGTGTCTCCTGGTGAATCCCTTATTTTCACTCACAATGCTAACCCCAGTCTGAGTTCAGAAGTTGTCACCTCAGTTTATTTCTTGATTTGTTTGTTTGTTTCCTTTTTCTTGCACTAAAAGTGTTAGCCCTTTTGTCACGGTGGACCTGCCTTTACAAGATTCAAGGCTGTCTTGGCTTTACAAGGGCTCTCTTGGCCTTACAAGGCTGTCTTCTTGCTTCCTGTCCCATTTGGTCTTCTCCAGAGATGAGTGTGACCTATGCTGTCATGCTGTAAACTTAGTGAGCAGTGCAGTATGTGTAGGGATAGACCTTTAAAAAAATCTGGCCTCTTAATATGCTTCAATTCATATTCATTACCTTAGGCTCAAAATGTAGGATTTCCAGAGCCTGATATTAAAGATATGTTTTCCTTAAGAACAAAGTCAAGAAGGTAGAACTATTTTAGATATTTGATTTAGCATATGGATTATATTTCTGCATGAGAACCAGAGGATGAAACTGAAAACAACTGTTTACAGTCTTGGAACATCTTCACCTACTTTTGCATTCAATGAGATAAAAAGTGAAATGAATGAAAAATAAAATGTTATGATAATCTCCCAACTGGTTACTGACAGACAAAATTGGACTTGGAAAGTGTTAGCTCAAAAATGAAGGGATGAGGAGCAATGGCCATAAACTGAAACACAAGAAGTTTCGCCTCAACATGAGGAAGAGCTTATTTATGTTGAGGGTGGCAGAGCACTGGAACAGGCTGCCCAGGGAGGTTGTGGAGTCTCCCTCTCTGGAGACATTCAAAACCCGCCTGTATGCATTCCTGTATAACCTGCTGTAGGTGGCCCTGCTTTGGCAGGGAGGCTGGATTGGATGATGTCCAGAGGTCCATTCCAACACTAATGATTCTTTGATTCTTCCAACCCTAGCCATTCTGTGAAAAAAACCCACTTCTGAAGTTGAATTCCTACTGTGCAGAGTGCTAATGAAACTGGTGGATCAAGAAATCATGCCAAGAGAATGGTACTAACTTCATGATGATTTGTAAGCCACACTCAAAAATTACAAAAGATGATATCCCAAAAGCTTGAGCTCCTCCAGGCCTTGAACATCTATATTTCTGCACTTGAAAAATTACCACTCCATATTGACATTACTACCTATATTCTTTGCTCTTCTTATTGGAAGTTCCTGAGTACAAGTGATGATTCCCACCTTGGTGTTCTCAAGTCAATTAGCTCCTTTTCCTCTACTATTCCACCCCTTGTTCTTGTTTCACTTCCCAGTCCTTTGCAAGCCTTCATCCTGAAATACCTTCCTGAACTCTTAAGCATACACACAAAACTGTTCTGTAGCAGATAATTTCCTTCTATTTCACGATCAATGTTCATGCAGATATCCCACCTTTTCATAATTTTCCCACCTTAACTCCACCGTCTCTGCCACTGTCCTCTGCATATTAAGTTGTTCTTGCACCACGGTCATCCTTACTCCAGTTATCTTCCTCCCCACCTGCCTGCCCATCCACTGGCCCTCTCTCCCCATATCCAAGCTCTTCCCCATTTTCCATCATTAGCAGAGCTGAGGTTTTCTCCATGGAGCTTGCAGGTCTTAAGGAAAGGAAACATTGGACCTGGTTCTAGAAGCATCTCTGTGCTGTAGTCTACTGGTAGGACTGAGGCTTCTCTTTCCCTGCATCCCTGTGTGAATCACAAACACCCTGATCCATCAGTTGTGTGTTGCCCAAGGAAGGGTGAGGCTGGGGATCTTGGACAGGTCACTGCGGCTCCAGAAAGAAGCTGTTTGTAATCATGCTAAGCATCAGCAGAGAAGAGTGTTTGAATGCTTCAGGGTGGCCACCTTGAAATATTGTGACTCTGGGGATAGACAAGGTGTTGGTTATATGTAGTCTTCACTGCAGAATGCCTACAAGTACATGAGGTGTGTAAAAGTAGTGGGGTGGCAGGGGCACCACATACAGTTTTTCAGGGAGCTTAGAAACACATTCATACAAATAGAGTGGCTCTTGGTTCATGGACCATTGTGTCCAGGAGACTCGGGCTCCATTGGGACCGAAAGGGGTAGGAAAAAAGTGAGAACAGACTGCAGATGTATTTCTCAAGAAGGATATGAACCTATGTGTGACTTTCTGAGTTGACAGCAGCACAACATGATTTAAATGTCCAACTGGGTTATCAGCTTTTAGAATTGTATATTTAAATTAAAGCCTGGTTTATGTTAGGATACATATATTCCCGGCATTTGTGTATCCCCCAAATCCTCTGTTTAAAATCATGATTCAAGTGGAATGATTTTAGGCAGACAGCCTAAAAGCAGTAACTCCAGGAGGTCATCTGACCTCTGAAATGTAAAAGCTTTCCAAGGAAAGGCAGGGTCCTGGTAAGGCCTGGTTCCTATCTGTTTACCCTGAAATTATTTATAATATTAGTTTGAAACCAACAAACAAGTATACAAGTAGCTCCTATGGATTGCATATTGCCTTTGTAAATTGTTTGGATGCTTCAGTCAAAAACCTTCAATTGCAAAACATCTTAAAGAATAAAGAGTTAGAGTCAAGAAGCACAGTACATACCTTCTGAATTATGCGCTATCAGCATATAACATAATAGATATAAATAAATTGATGTAGACACAAACTAGATGTCTGGCAAAAAAGAGCTGTAAAAAAACATAATTACTTTGAAAAGGGATCATTTTGTAATTAGAGAAGAACAATTACAGAAATTGTACATTTTTGTAATTATTGCAGTAGAAAAACTAGAAGGCTTTTCTATCAGAATATTATCATTCCTGCAATATTCCTTCAAGTTTATGGGAGGCTGGTGCCTGTGTTTCAGGTGACAGGAACTGTGAGGTATGTAGACTACAATGAGATTGATCCAGAGGTGAATCCTAAATAACTTCCAGTGGAAGTTGGTAATATTTCTTTATGTGGCTTTAGTCTGCAAACGAAATAGAAATGGTTATTTTATTTCTATATACAATGTTTTTTCTCCCTTCCTGATGCTTTTGTCTAAAATTACATCTTGGCGTATCTTTGAAGGTCAGGAAGTGCAGGGGAGATAGCCTGCTGCTTATGGAAGTGAAACAATGTGAATGTACAACTCTCTTCTTTCAAGCAGGGTGGGGTTTTTTTCCACAGATATAAGAACCTAAATAACAATGCTAAGTTGTCATTCACTGAAGCGTACTGCTGGGTTTAGCTAGCTGAAGTCTGTGCTGAACTGGTTGCAGGCTCAGTGAGGATTCTTGATGGAGTTCTTATGCTCAGGTATATGTTCCCCTATGTAACTGTTTCAAGTTGTGAATAAACTTTATATGTCCCAGACAGATGTGTTGCTAACCAATTAGCACTAATAATATTACTTTCTCTTTCCTATTGATGTCAAAGTAGGCTTTTGTACTCAAATGTTGTGGGAAGAGGATGGACATCTTAATTACTGAGGGCTGGATCTTGCTGCCTTGAAGGAAACTGTGGGAGGAATACAAAAGTGAGTGAGATTCCTTGATCAGAAAAGAAATAGTAGAAGGCCAGCTTCTTCTTCCCCCTGAACAGGAGGTGCTGGGATCCCCATCTCTAACAACTGTAAACAAGTCTGCAAGAGACACAGGCCTCAGCAGCAGTTGGACTTTGTTCTCTTCGGGTTGGTAAAGCACAGCTTAAATAAAAGGTCATATGACCTTGGTAGAAATTAAAACCAGAAGACTGGTTTTATCTTCTTTGTAGACTCCCCATAGCACCTGGGAAATGAACAGCTGTTTCTGGGCTTCCACAACTTCAGGATTCTCAGAAACAATTTGAGTCATCTGAAAATATTCACCCTGACTGCCTGTACATACTTATTTTCATCTAGGTATACATATTTATTTTTAAACTGACTGCTATTTAAGCTGGCTTTAACAGGCAGGTAATTTTAAATCATGTTTTGTGTGCTGTAATAAAGCAGAATATAATGACAAAGACGTTTCATTCTGTTTTCCCTTTAAGACATTTTGTGATACAGCATAGCCCCAGGGTTGACAAAACCCACAGAAATAATCTGTAAGTATTGGACCTACTGTTGAGGAGCTTAAAGCTTAATAGCATTTATATTACTGATGAGAGGGTAAAACTGCAATAGAACGTAGGCACAGTAACTTTTTTTCTATGGACTGCTAGGAGCAGAAACTTACTGAGAATGAATTAAATGAGTCTGAGAAACTGCAAATATAGATACTTATTTCTTGAAAAAAAATTAAACAAGTTTTCTTGGGGTTTGATTAAATAATCCATGTGATATTTGTTATGATTCATATCTTTATTATTCTTTGCCATTTCTTACTATGCAGAATAGTTAATAAGCCTTGTTTAATAGGAATGTATTTAATCTACAGAGAAACAAATCATATCTTGATTTAGCATAGCACAGTAATATTATGATTACAAAAAGCTTAATAGTGATGAGTGGATCAAGGTGTGCAAAGGAAGTGTCTCTCAGAAAGCTGCTGTGAGGTAACCACATTACCACTAATGGAGGTAAGTAAGTCAGGAGGAAGTTGCTATGGACATGCATGCTGCTAGCATTAGGAAAACTCTGCTTATGCTCCTTCCTCCCCCAATTTGTTCCTCATGGTTCACCCTTCTTTAATGCATGTTTTGATAAGAAGGTGAGCAGAGAAGAGAGGCTAATCACTTCTTCATGGTTCAGAACACTGGGATCATTTGACTGAAACAAAACAAAAGCAAACCGTGTGGGCAGCGGAGGCATGCTGTGCTTGTATCCTGTCTTTCAGATAGAACAAACAGTCTGTGAAAAATACAGGAGAAAGAAAATGCAGAGGAGCTTGCTGGTTTTGTATCACTATATCCTTAAAATAGAGAGGGGAGACTTGAATGCTTATTATTATTTTGCCATAGCCAAAGGAAACAATAGTCTTGCAGATGCAGCCTTGCATATATTGTCTGCTCTTGGACCTTATCAGGGTGCAATATGTATGTAGGTGGAGGGGTTTGAATACGGAATACATTTTTGAAACTCAGATATTACCATTTTCATCCCGAGGATACATCTTTCAGCAAGCCTGTGAGATCTAAATCAATTATTTACTATAAGTTCCCTGCTTGATCTTGGTCTTTTGCCACCCAATCTGACAATCCAAGCAGAGCAAAATTCACTAGGGCATCTCCCTCAGGCTGTGCATTTTTCATTCCCTAATTCTCTGGTGCAGCTGGGATGACACAGGGATGGCACATGGCCATGGATATTGCCAAGAGTGCTCTAACTCCACCTAAATGACCCCTGAGCCTTTGTAGCCACCTGCTGCAACACTGGCTGCTCTGACACTTGGCAGGAAAACTAAAAAATACAGTTATGGCCTGGTTGCTGAGTTTTCTATTTCATGGCCCCTAGGCTTACCTGGGTGGCAGGAGGGAGACTGTTTATTACAGTTCATTTGGATCCTGTCAGTCCTTTCCTCCTGAAAACTCCATGCTTCAAAGAGAAATAGGTAATAAAGCAGACAGAATAAGTAGCTTCCTCTCTTCCCTGCCCATGACCCAGGCAGCATCCAGTAGAGAAGCTGCTACTCACCTGCAGAAGGGAAGGGACGCTGGCTCTGACAGCCTCAGGTATACCCTACAGCTACTTCCCAGCTAGCTGGGGAGTGGGCAGAAGAGGTACTGTGTGACAAGTTGCCAGCTACAATGATAACGACTGATCTTATCAAAAGTTTCCATGTTTTCAACTCCTCATCAAATAAGCATTTTTCTTAAGTCAAATCAGCACCACAGGAACTAGAAGTCCACAGCAAGGTGAAGGCACAGCACCTCTGACATGCTGGTGTGCAAACACTTTTCCTTTCTGGCCTTGGCTTCAGAAGCTGAAAAGCAAAGAATGGAGGTCAACATGAGATGGAGGAAGAAGATTCAGTGGATAAACTGTGGATAAAAGATGGCATTTGGGATCTTCACGCGAGTTCTGTGCACCCACTTCACACTCACAACTGCTCCCTGCCTTTCAGTCTCTACTTTCTTCTCCCCACTGTGAAGTCTTCGCTCCCCTTATCTGTACCTCTGTTTTTCAAGGCGGAGACTGCAATGTCCTACTGCACCTGCCCAGGTGTTTCTGGGCACAGGAAAAAGCGAAACAGTGAACTGGAAAATTTTTCCATAGAAGGATCTGTGTGTGACGGTGATGGTGATTGCAGAGTTACAAGGTTATATGGCAGCTTGGCAGAGCACATTCCTGGGAGGAGATTTACTTTGAAGACATCTGTGGACCATATATCACCCCATGAAAGAATCCACAGAGACTTCGCCACCAGGGTCTCTGCTGAATTTCTTCTTGGGCTACTTGGCACATGATCAGGAGGTGGAAGAGCTCAAACCATGAGCACAGTGAAGCCTCTATATCCGCTGATATGACTGGTAAGAGTACTGCCATGCCCTGAGCCACAGCAGGTGAAAACAGATTGGCTTTCAAAAATCAGCTGTGTGCCCATGTGGTATTGGTCTGGATGCATTTGTTCAGGTTGCCCACCCCAGTTCTCTTCCCCCATCACAACTCATAAAAGATTATTTACTGACAGCATTACAGTAGTGCCAAGGAATTGTTGATCCTTTGGTGTCAGAAGTTCAGCAAGTACAACATAAGAGGCCTCAACATTTTAAGTAGAACTCAGATACTCATCTGTGTTTTCTCTTTTTTCACAGAGGTTTAAGCTAACATGATTTCTCTCATGTTTTTCACAGGTTATGTGCAAACATGAAGAATTGCTTTGGTGTGGTTGTTGTGCTACAACTTACTAAACCAAAACAATTTGGTCACAAATCTTAAGGCAGATGGTGATGTACATCCAGGTGGTGCTGACACTAGGTTTTAGAGCAACCAGTCATATCCATGATTAGTAATCTAATAACAAAAAGAAATAGCCAGCAGAACCGCCACTCCATTACGAAAAAGAGGCTGGTTTAAGTGTTGCTGAGCACATAACCTTTCTGAGACTGGTATCTTGACTTTAGACACACAGTATGAGCCAGAAAACCTGTGCTTAGAGACTGGCTCAGACAGCAAGGAATGGGGAGCATGTGAATTCATTGAGGCTGTGCCTTGACACAGTTCAGCAACAGAGCTTCTATGAAACATCTCCAGCAGCTTAGGCTTGCTGCTACAATTACCTTAGAGGGCTTACTGCTTTTTGGAAACCTAAAAACATTTTTCACATGTATCTAAGCCTTTGTGTAAGCCTTGTAAGGTCCAAGCATGCAGCTGGTGCCCTGACATTGGGTTGGACCTTGGCTTCTGATGAGGCCTGTCTGAGCACTGCCTTGTGCAGAGACCTCACTGCAAAGTGCACCTTGAAACTGGCCCAGCAAAGTACTTGTGCTGTGCCAGGAATCGCACACAGGCAGATGTCTTCATGCAACTTGAGTCAGCAAAGGGAGGTTAAAAAGGGGTAAAAACAAGGCAGGGAGGATGGGAGCACAGCTACATTTTCTTTGCCAAAAGTTTGAGAGTTCTTTTTTCTCCCTTGCTGTGGCTTTGGTAAAGCTAATTTACCTGTTCTAGCCATGATTTCTTCTTGAGTTTTAGCTGGAACTTGCTGGTTGGTGGAATCTTTAAGATGAACAGGATAGTTTTATTAGTCCTTTGTTACCAGTAAGAGAACCCAGTCTGCTTTCCTTCTTTAGTAGGAAAAGCTTTCAGCTATTTTTTTACTTACCCTACTCAGATTTGAAAGAAACGTAAGGATGAGGTAAATTCCTCTTCTGCCTTTGTAGATCTTCTGTGGGATTGCACTGAGTGGTTTGAGCAGCCCACACTGCTGAACCTCTGAGCTAAATGCAGCATCAGCCTCTCTTGTGCTGCGTGATGAAGGCCATTGGCAAATGTTACATTCCTGACACTTATTCTCCCATTGTACAGGTTGGTCAGTCCACTTCCCAGCGACAGAGATCTGCCAGTTTGGATAACCATCTCCTGATCACTAATATAAAGAAACCAGAGAGTTACAAAGAACAGTACATAATGGCAGATTACGTATCTGTGTGCACCCTTGTGTGTATCTACATCTATACATAATTTTAGCTAATATCAAATTTGCAAAATTTATAAAGGATCTAAACTTGCTCTGGCTTTTAATTCCTTTCAATTCCTTCAATCCTTTACCATGTAACTCGAGCTTTGATTTTGCTGCATCAGTATACAGTGAAGTGGAAAACCCCAACTGCATTTCAATAGAATCCATACTGAAAATAAATAAGATTAAAGATGACATTTTTGAGTTCTGAGATTTATCAGGCTCTAGGAAAAAATTTACATTTTCAGCTGAAGAGAAACTGGGAAGCCAGAGCACAAAGATGAAGAAAGATTAAAGCAGTTGAGAAAGAGAGGAGGAGGTGAATGAAGGAAAAAGAGGTGGAGAAAGTATGAAAAGGTCAGGTGGTTTACTAGGAAGGCAAAAAAAGAATCAAAGGGTGGGAAACCAAGAAGGAAGAAGGAGCAATTATAGTTTTCAGCAGCTGGGGAGAAGACTTAAATAGAGCAGCCTTTATGGTGCACAGTTGGAAAAGGAAACTGAAAGGTACTAAATCAAAAAATGATGGTAAAACAGAACTTCTTCGAGAAACAGCAGAGAGAAGGAGAGAAAAGTGGTTGCTAAATGGGGAGGCATGCTGTCATTTGTGTCGAGGGATGGTGGCATAAAACCAGTCATAGCTTCAACTTCAGCTGTTCTGTGAGAGGTGCTGGAGATCCTGTTGCAGAAGTGCAAATTAAAATATACTATCAATATTATGTTCAGCTGAGGGTCTTCAGCAAACTGGTGGGAGTAATTAGCACAGCTGATCAGTTTATCCTTTGAATACTGGTCTGCTGGACCTATTTTTGCCTAACATTTTTACATATTTACATAATACTTATTTCAAGCCATTAAGTTACAAATTGAGAAATTACTGAGAAACTCCTGGTAAATATGACCCTGCTTTTAAGCAGACTTGAGGTTGGTGGCAAGGGCTGAATTATGATCTTCAGGTGAGAACCGGTTGATCTTAAGGAAGGTCATCAGTGGGAATGGGAGAGAGTCAGTGTGACTTTTCTCATTTTCTGACTATAGCTTTTTCTGTATCAGGTTTTGTTGCAGTCTTTTTCTGTAGGTATTAGAGAGATTCGGGCTCCTTGTCATGGGATCCTGCAGCAGAATCCATAATATCCTTAGATTCCTTGCATATTTAAGCTGAAACTGAGAAGCAAATCCACTTTCTATGCATAAGTTTTCTTTTGCTTACAAGTATTTTTTCCTACTGTATTTTGCAGTTACTTCTTCATTCTCTACTATGTGACAATCTTTCATGAGGGTTTTATCCCCATGTTGTTTCAACAAATGATCAAGATATTTAGCATCTATTCTAGATTTATTCTAAAGTAAGAACATGGCAGAGCAAAATAGGGTTGTCGTTGCTGTAATTTCTATGATGAAAGTAAGAAAAAATTCCAGAAAAATTAGGCATAGACATGGTGTTTTCTCTGAAGAAAGGAAAGAGGATGCCAAGAGAGAAAATATATGGTTTTAAAATAGGCTCTGTTCACTAAATGATAATTACTGATGAGATTCTAGCCTGTTTTCAATGAACTGAATAACAATATTAATATTTGCAGTTTTAGTGCTACTAATGTAAATGGCTGAAGACCTCCAGTTCACACTCCCTCCCCACAGTGTTTTGTCCTCTGTTAAGGGAAATATGTAAGGGATGATACATCAGCAGAGAAATACAATAATCAGCCTCAGCACAAAATATTGAAAATTTGATGGAACAAATTATCTGGCATGCAGGCTGCAGAAAGGCCTCAGAGGTAGTGAAAAAGTCAGTAGTATTGTTAAATTCTAAACTAGATCCTTTAGCATCTCCACAGGACTTTCTTCTAAGGGTGTGACTCAGTTTTGAACATAATCCGAACTAATGAAATGTCAGCAGAGTGCACTTTGTGGGAAAACTTTGTTGCTTCAGATACTTAAAAGAAAATTGATTGAAGCACAAAAAAAAATGGTGGAGAATCATACGTCCTAAAAAGGAGATGGAAATGGTATTCTTAGTCCTCGTGCTTCTAAAAAACCTCATACTATTCTGATCGTAAATATGGGCAATACAATGGGAGAAACTTATGTGCATGTACAGGAGGTGTTATTCCCTTATTTACCCGCTGGACATCTTGGGAATTTGTAGAAGACATGTGTACATATAACACAAAGGAAGAGAACAGTTTCACAAAACTCAAGATCAGAACTGGTTATTTGCTGTCACAAAAAGAATAAGTAGACAAAATATTTAATGGATATTCAATGGCAGGCTGAAAAAGAAAAGACAATTGCCTTGGAAAGATCCTGCTAATTTTCTCCTTTTGACCCCTTTTTGTGTTCACCTCCGGTTGTTGTGTGCCTGTCCCAGCTCATGAGGTCTCCTGTGTGGATGCATGAATATACAAGAACTCTTAAATAGGTCCTGCTTAAACAGCATTAAGAAAAAGAAAAAGTACATGGAAACTTGTCACATGTTTTAGTGAGCTATTGCATGCTGTAGCAAGTTTCTATAACATGCTGAGATGGGCACGTGGCAACTGAGGCTGAGAATGAAAAACACAAGGCTTCCAGCCACCTTCTGCTCAAGAGGAAGCAGCAGTTGGAGAGATTTAGCAAGGGCTTCCCAAATGGAAGTGCTCTGTAAGAGTAATTTTGGGTTCAACCCTGCTGCTATAGGTATCAATGACCCCTTTGGTGCTGCCATTTTCTTGTGATCAGGGCTTAAGCTTGGGACCTTATCCATGGGGTCTGTAACCTGTTCGTGACAACCTGTAAGTAGGATATTGTGTTTTCAGCTCCCTCCTCTACAACATGTTTTTCTGAAGTTCAGGTGTCCCTACTGTCCTACATTTTGCCCAGTATGACTCTCTATTGCCCACTTCAAAACTCTTAGAGTTATGCAGCCAAGACAGGAGTTTCTTGCTCTGCCATGCTGGGGGAGGAAAGATGTTCTGGGACAGTGGAGAAGATGACTGAGGGTAAAGGGCTGCTTTGTCTATTTCCGAAATTAGGCACAGGGCTCATTTCAGTAAGTGGCATTTTAAATGATCAAATTATAATTACTTCATTCTATTTTAATGTAATTAAGTTTCAGAAAGACTCTGGAGCTTCTCTTTGATAAGCAAGAAGAAATGTAAGATGACTGCAAACTTTTAGTGAACATAAAATAAAACCTTGCCTCTTCATGCCCTTGAAGAGTATTGTAATGAAATTCCTTACCAACTCAGGTACTTACCATAATAAATCCTATAAATCCAGAATGTTTGTCTCCTACCTTTGCCTAAACAAGATGAAATCAAATAAGGCTCTTTTTAAAATTTTGCATTAAACCTAAATTACAATTCCCTTGAATAAAGACTAGGTTTTGAAATTGGGCACAGAGCTAGAAGTAGACCAGGGTGGTGCCTAGGGTGCAGCAGGTTGCTGCAGGGCCAGGGGGAGGTGGAGGCAGCACTGGGAGAGGAACCCTGAAGTGCCTTGGTACAGAGCCGTGTGGCAGGGGAGAGAAATACCACCCCAGTGGGGCACATCCTTTACTTCGAAGATGAGGTGGTCAAAAGGGCACAAGCTGCAGTCCTGCCTCTGGTGATGCCTACTGATAGAGAAGCATTGCAAGAACAACTTCTGCTTATAAGCAAGGACCTAGAAGTTTTAGCTATTGCCTTCAATTGCTATCAAAGGAAAAGGATAGAGTTTAATATGGGTAAATAACAGACAAATCTTTCTGTACAGAAGTTGTTTGCTAGTCAGTAAGGCTTTAATTTAGAAAAAGAGCTGATGTATTTGAACACACAGTGAAACTAGAGAATCATGTAATCATGTCATTACAGAGCTCAGCCCTTCTTTTGTTTGCTGGTTTTATTTGTCACTTTTCTCTTTTGGTTCACTTGAAAATGAGAGCCTGATTTCTTTTCTGGCACTGGAAAGGCACAAAGCCCCTTCGTGTGAGTCCATCCTCACAGGTCTGAGATGTGGTCCTCCCATTGTCTGTTGACAGTGGCGGAGAGAGCAGTGTCTTCTACTTCTCCTGTAAAGCAGCTGTCGCTGTACAAATAGCGTAATGACCACAGGATGAAATGACCTGGCAGTGAAAATTTGAAGGAAACTACCCTTAATTGAACTAAAAATAATCCAAAAATGCCACTGTTCTTTGAAATATTTAGCCTACATTCAGAGAAATTCTGGTTTCTTCCACCTTTTCCTTTGCAAAAATAGCTTGGATTTCTTACAGGAAATAGAGGCATTTGTTGTAAAGACAAGTTTTTAGAAGCATTGCTCTGCCCACACCCTGCAAGCACCATCTATTATGTATCTTGGGGAAAGCTATGGAAGCATAAGGAATCTGCATATCCATGCTTTATGTACTGTGAATTCAGTCCTCATCAAGCCTTTAAAGAAGCATCTCCTCAGAGAAAAGCAAATGATGCTAGTTGTGTGATGCCAATGAAAGCGAAATTCTTTACTGACTGAATCAGGTTAGTTAATTTAGTTGTACCTGACTAGAGAGCTGTCAGAGTCCCTGACAAGCATGTGAAAAGGTAAGCTTTGGATCAGGTTAAGAGAAGGTGTATGAAGCCATGAAAAGGCATCACCTTGGTAAGTTATAGCACCTCTGAATTAGAACAGCAGTCATAACGACTAAATCAGAATCCTGAGCTTTGGACATACACCTGACAAGGAGGCTTCTTTTCTTATAACCACAAACTTCTTTGTGTCTGGAAATCTTTTAAGATCATTACTTGAGAACTATTTCTGAGTGATGAAAGAATGCCATTGCCTGCCTAACCTCCTGCTAAGCAAAGAACAAATGAGGAATTCAATCTTCCATAGCATTACAGTGTTGTAGCTGTGATGATCCAACCTAAACGTATAAACAAGGCAAATGGTATAGCAAAAAGTGCTACATTTTATTAGGTCAGATGGCATTACTGGATAAACCTCTTTTTAGGGAAAAGTATTACAAAGGCCTGAAGAAAGACTTCTGCACCCAAAAGCATACCTGCTGTTTCTCAATTATATCTGCTGAACTAATAAAAAATATTCAGTGGAAGCTCACTGTTTTCTAGCTTCTCTGTCCCTTGTGACTCAACATAGAGCAAAGGCTGGAATAGTTGTGAGGTTCTGGTAAAAGCCTAAAGCAAGAGGAGCTTTAAGGTAGAAAAAGCCACTTTGGCATTGCATCTCACTTTCGTTTTTTCTTAGAAAGAAAGTGGAAAGGATGTGCATGTAAAGAAGGAATTTTATATTGCCTCTCTGTATTTTAATATGTATTTTCTCTTTACTTGAAATAAATGGCAGTCAATGGTTAAATAACTAAAACTTTCAAGGCTAATTTTAGACAATAATCCTTGTGTCTAAAGAGAAGCACACCTGAATTCCAAATCTTTCTGGCCATGTCACAAAGACAGTTTAGAAGTAAAAGTTTTGGAAATAATTCCAAACATTGCCTAGTCTTACTTTCACACCAAAATCCTCATTGGTTTCTGTGGATGCTTTTCATTTTAGTGTGGTCTGAAATACACGATTTTTCCTTTTTTTTTATTTTTTACTTTCTTCCTCAATGACTTATTTCCTTCCTCCTGTAAAATTAAAAACCTGGGTGGAGAAAAAGTATGAGTAATTGTATGTGCTCATTAATCCCTGTGATTCTAATTATACACAGGGCAGGATAATTGTAGTTTGAAGTCAAAGCTGGCTGTACAGGTCTCATTGAGTTTTAAAATATATTTCTAACAAATGGTTTTGATTAGATTCAAGTGATGGCGCTGCTATTTTGGGTATATAATTTTCACAAGCTATTTGTGCAGTTTCAAAAGAAAAAAGAAGTTTTTTAACTTTAAAAGAGGTTTCTATCCCTAGGAAAAGCTGTTGTAAGGGTGGACGGTGACACACTTTAAATATGCAGTTATGGTGTTTCCTATTCTCAGTCATGATACTGTCAAATTCACTAATGCTTAAAACTGATATTGAACTTGTGTTCTCTTTTACTATCTCTGAAATCTTAGGCTAATGATTCACATTCATATATTTTAAACTAAGGCAGATTTATGGGACTTCAAATACAAGGAGCCATATGCTTCCTCAAGCAGCAGAGCACGGAGTGAATGAGATGCTTGAAACACACCCCCTAAAGTGCCTGACACATGCTTTCTTGCACAAAGGAAAAGAAATCTTTATGTTAAAATAAACAGTTGCTATTTCAGATCCTTAAAGGCTGCAGAGTGCAAAGATCTGGTCTATAGCTCAGTTAAATTAGTAGGATTTTTCTATTTATTTCAATCGGTGGTAAAACAAGGAGAGGAGCCTTGTCCAAACTGAAGAGTGGAGAATGTGTTAAAACAAATTGGCTGAGGAGCCTTATCCTGCAAAATTAAAATTGGTAGAAAATGAAAGTTATCTCATTCCTTTCTGTAAAGAAATATTTTAGAGAAAGGGTAAAAGGACAATTAACTTTCAAATTACTCTCTAAATAGTTGGGAAATTTAGAGGTGTATGAATCTTCTTTGTTCTGCGGCTCTTGGAGATCTCTGTCAAAGAGGGTGCTGCCTGTGCAAATGCCAGCCAGGTCCAGGGGTGATGTTCTTGCACATGCCAGCCCTCGGCCCCTCCTTCTCTGGACTACCCTTGCCTGCTTATTGCCTTGAGCCATAGCAGGGACAACAAAAGAGGGAAGACAAGTTTAAATTGCCTCCCAGCAGGAATTTTGTACAAAAATCTAGCAGATACATTGTCATTCTCCATTACTGTAATATTGCAGAAAAGATGGAAGAGGCTTTTAAATTGCAAATCTGTAGTTGTAATGGAATAAAGCCTCCGAAGAGAGCAATTTGGTGCTGAGGCAACTTCTTTCTGTCCTCTGCTCAATAGCGATTTAATTTTAGGTGGTTTGGATAAAATTACATTCCTTTTTGGTCTTTGACAGAGGATCAGAGCTTGTTTGAAGACTTTCTGTGTAAGCCCGGCACCTCAGCAATGAGCGCATTTGGTTGCTGAACTGCGAAATCAAACAGTTCTGGTAACGAAAGGCTGTGGGGTCTTCAATAATCTGCTTTCCCATGTGCATAGAGTTCAGCCCTGTAAATCTCCTCATGAATCACCTTCTTGTTTATTTCCACTCTCCCTGATTAATTCTGTGAATTCCTCAGTGCCGATGTTCGTAATGGGAGGCTGTTCAGAAGGTCAAAATACCTCTCACTAGGCCCTTATTATTTCTGTTTTCTCTTTGCCTCTAGGAAGCAAGAGTGTCATCAGCAGCAGAGAGGTTTGCTCATGTGTGTATTTTATTAAGGTAATGGATGCAACTATCTATTTAATGCATACCTATGACTACAGCCAGAATTAAATCAATGGATACCTTGTTAGTGTTTTATAAATTTAAAAAAGACATCTTATTTCACTGGATATTCTTTCCATTGCATTACTAGGGAATTTAATAATTTGGTTATGCCATTCTGAAAACATTATTTTTTTTTGTTGCTGTTTTTTGATTAGTTGAATCATTTCAAATGACTTGTATTGTTTCATCTGTAATAACAAATGATAAATATTTACAGTAGAGGGAGCAATAGCACCATTACTGCTGTATTTCTCTTTGGCTATCTATCAGTTGTGTTATAGCTTCATATAGCAGATATACAAAAAAACAACAATTATCTGGACGAAATGATGTGGTATTTTCTGTGGTGAAGTTTCCCTCATGATTCATAGTAAGTATTGAAAGAATACTTTATTTTATAAAAACCCAGAAAATTTTGCTTAGAGAGTTGTCTCACAATACAGCTGGGTGAGCTGAACAGCAATACTGTTTCCACCTGAAAGAGATTTCCTTTTTCAATTGCTACCTTAAAATTATGCTCTTATCAGGAATTTTAAATTACGATCAGTGTATTTGGCACCTTCCTTTTGAGGCTTGAAGAATGGTTTAAAACCTTTGTGAGTGTTGTGCTACCTGTGGTTAAAAAGACCCTTGTGGTGTTGCTATGGAAATTGTGAGGTTACAGTATGCACACACTGGATCCTCTGCATGCTCAGTGGGAGTGGGAGAGGTGATGGTGGTTCAGCATCTTTGTTCAACCACATGTCCCTTAAGCAGGAGGCAGTCAGAAAAAATAGGAAATTATATGAGAAAAGGCATCTTAACACAGGATGTGTCTTAAGACTTCTATTCAGTGCAATGTGCCTTACAGGCTATTTGTAATATATACATCAGCCTTTCCAGATTGAACTTTAACTGGAGGTCAAATAAAAATCAATGCCATTACTGGCCAACCCATTTCACTAATCCTTTGGGCGGTCACTTGAGACAGATTTCTGTATAGTACAATATATTTCCTTACATGAAAGAGCCTCTTGAAAAGGAAGAGGAAGATAGTTTTGGCACTGAAATGTCAGCTGAAGTTTTTGTGAGAAGCTGCAATGGCTGAACACCAGCGTAAGGTTCAAGCTGGTGCCTCTCCAGATGAACATGTCTGGACAATACAGCTGAGAACAGAAAGGTGCCTAAACGCTGGTTTGAATTGCAGCTTCTGCAGCATCTTCACTTCAGTGCAATTACAGGAAGGACGTTTCTTTTATATGGATTGAGATTTCTGAACAGATTGGCTCCTGCAACATATGATGGCTTATTTAGGGAAGAGGTGTGACACATCATGAGAAGGAGTTCAGGCCAGAGGACTAATATTAGGTGAAAATGAAGCAGTAAGGAATTTGACTTGAAAGAAAAAAAAACCCAAAATTCTATTTTTCATAAAATGGAATTAAAAAAAAAAAAAGAAAGTCAGCAAATCCAGAACTTTCCTATGGGGAAATTTTGAATTTTAGAAGACTGTTTTTCCTTAAAATGTAATATTAGACTGAAACTTTCCCGTGAGTTCTGCTGTTCAAGCTGCAAACTATTCTAAACCAGGAACTATCTGGACATATAGTCAAGATAGTACATGGTAAGGTACAACTCTGATCTTAGCTCAGTCTCTAGATATTACAGTGAAAATGAGACATTATAGGCAAAAAAATGTAGGCGTAGAGTTTTTCTCTGGTGGTCGCTGACAATGAATAAATATAGATCTTCAGAGTGCTGTCTTTATGAAACCACTCTTCTTACAAGAAATGCACTTTATAATCTCTTTGGAAGTTGATTAGAGGAAACAAACAAACAAACAAAAGCTCATGGTTCAGATTCTTGCCATTCAACATGAACTGTCAAAACATTGTCATTTATAGAATCATAGAATAGTTAGGGTTGGAAAGGACCTTAAGATCATCTAGTTCCAATCCCCCTGCCATGGGCAGGG
>JANHGB010029821.1:6047-23027 GCA_026283785.1 Coracopsis vasa
CCTGTCCTTCAGCAGAACTTAATTCGGAGAAACTCCACGGAATGGGATTAATGCTTCATCTAGTTCTAAAGACAGCTCAGGAACATCCTCATCCTCACTCCAGGATGAGATGCTGGCATACCCTAAACCTTTTTCTTCAACTAGAAACTTTTCAAGAATTTCCATGTTTCCAGTCCTATCCCTTCTCAACTTCTGGACAGATTTGTTTTCTGAAAGGCAGCAGGGCCAGCACGTTTGCTTTACATTCAGTGCCTGAAGGTGATGGAGAACACCATGAGCATCTATCCATTCTCTCCATTGCCAATACACCCCTACCACAGGAGCTTCATCTAGGAAAGCCTGTGATGAGATGGTGTGTAGTGGGCTATACAGGGAGATAGAGGCAATAATACAGACACAAATATATGGAACAAAGTGTTTTGCCATATACTCTTTTGTAATCCTATAAACTGGAGAATGAAAATTGTATTGATGTAGGAACTTAAGCATCTTACAATTATCCAAGTCGATGCTAACATACTATCTAGTCTTGAAAACACTGCAGTGCAGAAGCATATTGGGTTTCAAAATTCAGATCTGTGGAGCATATTCAGGGAAGGTAAGAACTGGGGAGATTGCCTAGTGTTCCTCCATTTCTCTTATATAAGAGCCTTGAGCTCTTATGTCCTCCATTAAATGTCTTCTGTTCCATGAGGACACCTCCAGGGTATTCCTTCTTTTAAGGATCAGCAGTTAGGAAACCCACACAAGATGCAAGAAACTAGCTCTTTATCTTCCTCCTGACAGAATTCGATCCCACAGAGTTTCTGACTTGTAGAAGAGCTAGCCCTAAAGAAAGTATGATTTAATCACGGCTTCGAAGCCCAAATGACTTGTGCAAGAAGCAGCAATAGCCTTTGACCAGCTGTGATTCTCAAAGAGGGAAGAAAAGTAATTTTTTTTCTTTTCTTTTTTTTTAAATTAAGACTCAGGTACCTACTTTCAGGAGGTCCAGAGTAGAGGAATTGTAAAGAAAAAGAGCATCTCTCAGTGTGTGTCTTCCATGGGGTGCTGGAGAAGTAGCTTAAAAAACATACATCAACTTTTATTAAGGCTTACATTTAGAAGCTATCTGTTCAGTAGGATTCCAGTGTAATTGCCTCCTTTATGTCATAGAAAGTTTAGGAATAACACTGAAGAATCTGCGCTCTCCTGAGCAATCAAAATTTAGGTACAGTGATGCTAAAATTGACAACAGGTAGATTAAATTTATCTATGTAAACCTCAGCTACCTGATGCAGAGCACAGTTTCTTGGCCACTGAGCAGAAAGGAAATGCTTACCTGATAAAAGTCTGCACAGTTAAAAGAGAAAAATCTTTCTAATACTTTTTTATAGCATCCATGCAATTTTAAGAGAATTACTTTTTCACTAGAGCATTCCGAATGATGGATCCAAACCACACAAATAGATCGCCATTCCATTTTATTTGGCTTTCTAATTCAATAGGACTTACTTTTCCAGAAGACTAGTGATCTTAGGAACTTGGGGAGAGGGGTTCAGATTGCCTAAACTAAGCCTTTTAAATTCTCCAAAATGCATTCCTACCAATGTGCCTTCCCTTTCAGGGCAGTGAGCTACAACTGCCTTATTTGTTCTGTGGTGGTGGGGTTAATAAGAAGCGATTTATTTCTCAATATGCTGCTTTCAAGTAGCACAAGCATTCTGGCATTAAAGGACAAAGTTCAACATGAATGTATGGGTTGCTAATATTTTACCCAGTAATACACATGCTCTTTCAATATCTGGCATTTGTCATGTCTGCAGCTATTTTCACTAGAATCTTTATCTATTGTCTGCTTCAGACCATAAAAAGGACACTTGGTGGTGGCATGAAAACTTACACAGATGGGTGTGGAGATGAAAAAAAAAGAAAAAAATTCAGTAAAAGACTGTCTTCGTTTTGCACTGGGTTAAGACTTGCTAATTGCTGCCTCTTTGTCCAGTAAAGAGAAGGAAGCAATAGAACTCACCTTACAATGGCTCTCTCAGAAGTACATGCCACATCATCCCATTAAGTTTTATAAAGCAACAACTTGTTTAAGAAGGGACATTACATTGATAAGTAAATAATACTGCAGTCTCCAGGACTGTTAAATTTGGATTCTGTGATGAATCAGAAAAAACACTCAGCAGTAAAAGCAGGGGTAGTAAAAATAAATAAATAAATAAATAAATAAAATCACAAAGCAGCTGCAAGAAGCTTAAGACAATAGAACATTTGAAGGATGCATCCAAGTATTTTTGGCAGAGGAATAGCATACCAAACCCCCACCCCCTACAGACCTCACCAAGCTGAGAAACTCCAAAGGAATTTACAAACAAACCCTCCATCCATAACAAAACTTCAGGCAGAAGTGAAACAATAAACAGGACTAAGCATAGTAGCACAACGGCAGTTTGTAACAGGTCTTTGGTGCCCTACAGGTAACAAGCACCAGCATTTCGCTGGCCTCATCACCTGGGGCTGGAGAATGTGGACAAAAGGAAAGAAAGCTGAAACAGTGAAAAGATCAAACGAGACAAAATATTTTGCAGATACTTCACTTTGGGTTTTTTAACATAGTATGTAAGGTTTTACCCTGGAAAAGTAGTCAAGTTCTTATCACCTGACTTAACAAGATGTCCTTACTAGAACAGCAACCTGGCAATTCAACAGGAGTTAAGCATCAAATGCTTAAGACTGCTTTAAACTGGGAACTGTTCTCCTTTTAAAAATCAGATAACATTTTCCACTTGTCTTATTAAGTAAGGTATCATTTACTCACTACTTGAATATTATACTGAAAAGGCTGGGCACCTTCAATATGGAATACTTCAGTAATACTGCTTTTAAATGGAAGTAATTTGTACCCTGAAAAAATAAGTCTTATAAGTTATGAAGAGAAAGAACACAAAGAAAACCTGCTTGATAAGCCTTTCTCTAAGTACTTGCACCGCATTAAGTGACCTCTGCCTTTTCCTGCCTACTGTTCACATGAGCCTCATAGCAGTGCCAGCCCCCTAGAGAGCAAAAGCACAGAACCTATTTGCTGAATTATTCCAAGTCCCAGATCAATTCCCCAACCCCCAGCCTTGTTATGTTACCTTTGGTTGGGTTATGGCACAGGCTGAGGAGGTGCGAGGGCAAGAGAAAAAGGAGAAGTAAAGAAAATAGTGCTTGAGCTGACACTACAGAGAGCCAAAGCTCATCCAGTGCTCTCAGTTGCTGGGACTTGTCTTATTCCACCAGGGTGAGATGGGGATACTCTGTACGTAGTTTAGCCTTAAGAAACACACTTCAAATTCCTTCAACAGGGAAACAGTGATTTTAATGACCATTCAGGAGTTCAGGAGAAAGGCTTCAGTAGTTCACTAGGTATTTTCTGAGCTTCTTTTCAAAGAAATCAGAAGCATGTTTGTTAGTTAAGTGCTTGCTAATGAGGTTTTTGGCTCCAGTGTTTTGCTGAAGAGTTTCTCGAGGGCCTTGCACATCTTTTGTATTAGCTGTGTTTAGATTAATGAGAACTATCACATGCAGGCAGCCCTTGTTTACAACACTTCATTGCGAAGGAGCAGAACTGAGTGAGATCATACCTCCTCTGTTTGTCCTGGAGGCAGCATCCTGTGCCCTAGCGAGGGTGACAGCCTAACAAAGTCCCACATAACTTCCTGCTTCAGGAGAAGGGAAGATGGGTAGCCCCCAGTGCCTCTTTTGCTGGTTCCCACCCCCTCAGAGCCACAGACTTGTCCTTCCCAGAAATGATTCCAGTTTCTGGTTGGGCACAAATAACTGGTCATGCCCACCAGCTCGTACAGCACATGGATGGTGTGCATAACTAAACTGCATGCTGCCTCAGAAACAGAAGTGATCTATTGAAAGAAAGGGAACAGAGGAGTGCACCCTAGGTAACCTTGCAACATCTGAAACTCCATAAATACCTTACCCAAAGGCCCTTCGCGCATGGTTCAGTACTCCTGGTAGCTCCCATATCCTCTTATTGGGAAGCTCAAATAGGAAATGCCATGGTTGGGACAGCACAGGCAGAACCTGCTTATTAGGGGAGGAGGCAGCTCTGGTGGAGCAAGATCTCCAGGACTAACAGTGAAAGTGCTACTGTTGCACCCTCTGATGTGACCAGCAGCAACAAATTTCCCTTTTATCTAATCTCCTTTTTATCACATATCTTAGTTTCAGTCTTAATATTAGAGTTCAGCTCCCGGCTGCTGGGATGCATTCCTCCAGCCCTGCAAAAGCATTGTTTCATTTATACACAAGCTCAGCCTACCTGAGACCTAATTTTAAATAAACCTGAGCTGAACTCTGTCCTGGCAAGACTGCTACTGAAAGATGAGCAAGGTCGTTTCAAGCCAGAGTGTTAGAAGAGACGCACCTTTAGTTGCGGTCTGTCTCAAAACTTGTCCCTGCAGGAGCTACGCCAACCATTTGTCAAAGTTTGTATCACTCTGGGCTTCAAAGAGCCAAAACAGTCCTGGTATCATGCACCGTTGCTCCTTTGTAACGTGCCTAAACATGCTTACCACACACTAACTATGAACACAATAGGGACATGCCAAGACCTGCATTACAATTCTCCTAGCTTGCTTTCAGAAGACAATTTAGTGATCTGAGAAAAGAAAACAAACAATGAACCCTTACCAAAGTGATTTTGTAACAGTGCTGGAAATATTTGTAATATTAAAAATAGAAATTAATTTGAAACTTTTCGTGTCATCACGTACCACAGTGAAACCAGAAGAGGCATGTGTGCAGTAAGTAACCATTGTTACTGTCACATAAAGACTTAACTCATGTTCCAAAATTTCAGTTCATCAATTTAGGAACTATAAGATGTTCAGGCTCTCCATAGCAACTTTCATTTGGAGGTGCTGATTTGCAGAACTGCTGTTTATCTGCCTCTCAACATCAAATCCCAAACAGCTCTTTCAGATTAGGCACCCAAAATAGCTCATATCTTAAATTTAACCCACCAAGACTTAAGGCACCATCCATCTGGGAACAGAAAATATCTATCAAGGTAAACAACAGAAAACACTTTCGTCAAACTTTACAGATCCCGGGGTTGAATTTTTTTGTTTCCTTCAAGCCTGCTTCCCCCTAATATAGCAAACATAGCTTTAGGCAGAGGCATGAAGAAAGAAGCGGGTTTCCAAACAGTACCAGTTTAGGAGCATATGGAAGTCTTATAGCTGACCCTTGCATGCATTCAAGGCTAAGAAACACCAGGCTGTGAGGGGTAACCAAGAGAAAGTTTAAATTAGGCCAAACAGAGACCCATATTGTCCCCCTTGGATCGCTGCTGAAAGCTGAGCAAACCTTTTTAAAGGTACCACAGAGACCTTCACTAGGGTTTGACGAGCAGCACAGCCTTTGTACTGGTGCTTCATTCGGGAAGTTGAACACATACAGCATAAGCCCTTACTTCTGAAAAACACAATGCTGCAATCTCAGCACCAGTGACCAAGGTGCTGTTTTTGTCATGCTTTTTGTGCACATGGAGTCACAGGCTCCTGATGGTTGTGGGTAAAGGGAGCAGGTATTTACATCATTCCTGTGTCATCAGCGGTTTAGAACACCTGGTCTGATGGGAATGTGCTACCTTTACTGGTCTAATGTTTCCCTTTAGATGGAAGAAGCATGTAAGATTCTGCAGGGCAATTCCAGCAATATCCAGCTTTTTTAGTTTCTTAATAAAAAAAAAAAAAAGAATTAAAAAAAGAAGGAGAGTGTCAAGGTTTTTGATGTTCAGGTGCACAGTGCTGCTGTAACTGCAGATACATATGTTACCAGCACTGTCTATTCATGCATTCCTTCAGTGTGTTACCACTCACTGACCATGGAATGAAAAAATGCTGTAAAAAAATTGGGAAAAAAAAAAAAAAAAAAGGAGGGAAGGGAAACAACCAAGAAACCCTGCACAGTGATGCAAGTAGGGAAACATGCCCCTTCCATTCGCATAGTTAAAAGGTTAACATGTGGACTGTCAGCACAGGAAAAGAATCAATTTAAAAATCCATGGTGTCTAAGTCTTTTTCTTCCAATCTGAGCTGCCACAAATCTCCCTCCTAATTTTGGTCTCCACGGAAAGGTACTAAGTAGAAACTTTACAGGAACGTTGCTATTGTGTTTAGAAACCTTCCGGACCAAATGAGGTCTCAGTCAGCCACACAACAGCATGGTTTTCTGACTCAGAACCCTTCTCGGTTGCTCTGATCTTCCCTTCACTTCAAGCCTGAATCCAGATTTATCTGTCTTCAATTGCTTGCTAGCCCAAAAAAGAAAAGAAAAAAGTAACGGCTTTTAAAATACTGAGTCAATTTTGTTCTAAGCTTAATGCAGCAGCACGATACAATCTGCAATGATACAGAATTTTTTGCTCTACCAGCTAAGTCCCTGGGGCATTTTATGGAATCAAATATTGTTAAAAGCAGCATCACATAAAGTTTTTAAAATAGATTTAAAAAACAAAGAGCAATTCAGCATATGCATTATCCATGTGGAGCTGGTTTGGCAACTGCAACATGGAATTACTTAAAGCTAGCCCACAGCCTTTTTCTTTCCCCCTCTTCTCTCCCCACCCCCACTTCTGGCAGCATGATCATGGAAAACATTAGGCCTAGACTATTATTAATACAAGTTTCTAACCTAGGAAGTTATTCTTTATTTCTGCCTGTTGCTATCCAGCTTCAATAGCTAGTTTTTCAAGGTCATATGTTCACAACGAATGCCATTTAAAAAAGATAAGGTATGCTCTAAGGTAAGGTGAAAAGCACTAAACACTTCATTAAATTTACTGCTGACTGTGGTATATAATCTCTTTAAAATAAGCTGATATAAATCCCTGTTCCATTTGCATGTGCCCTTACAGAGGTGATATGACTAAACAGAATGACACAAGTGAGATAAAAAAAGGTGAAGATTTTCAAGGGTTCTTTTACTAGCAAAAAAGTGGCAACACTGTCACTTGGAAGACAATGTTTTCAAATGGCTGCCTCCATTCATAGTTTTACTGAGCAGAAGAACCATTTTCAGGCATCAAATTCTCACCTAAAAAAATCAAACCAAACCAAAACCAAAACCAAACCAACCAACCAAACAAAAGCCCTCCACAAAACCAAAGACTAAAAGAGAGCTGGTTAAATCAAGATACAGCAATAGAAGGGGGAATAAATTGAAGCTACTGTCTTGCTGTGGGATGGGGAACAAATAACGTATTTGGAGATACTGAGGAAACAGCAACAGAGGGAATAAAGGCAATGCCTGTAGCTTACCTAATTCCCTCTCTCTGCACACCTACCATTCTTGCCAGTGCTTCAGCCGTACCCCAGAACAGATATCTACTTTTGCATTTACAATTATATTTATTGAAGTCAACTTTCAGTCATTTGGTGTGAATTATAATATGACCAAATATGAATACACATTAGTCTCCATGCTTGACATCTTCACCTCATAAATAATTATTATGAATTATTACTTCCCCCCAAAAAAAACCCCAAACCACCCCATGGTTGGTAACTGTATTAATAATAGGTACTATTTATGCTACCATGTTCTGAATAGTATCTTACAGATTGTATGTTTGCAACATCTATTAACCATATATAATTATCCTTTCTAATATGGTTCAATTTACAGATTCCTAAATTCCACTGAAAACTTGGCTAAAAAGAACCACATCATCTCTCTTAAGCCACTAGCTTATATGTGATCAGCAATAGGCAATTCTAGGTTCTGGGCAAAATAAATTCTGGATTCTGATTTCCCTTTCAGGTTTTTTCCTCCCCACACACAAACTCACGTTCCCAAAACGCTACTTACCGAAAGAACGGAAAGCTGCAAGTATATGAAATGTATTTTCAGTAGGGCTTGCAGATACACAAATGCAAACCACGTTATAAATTCAAGTTCTTGGCCGCAATTTCAAGTGTATTTTGAAGTAGCTCTTCTGCTAAAAGGGCTATTGCTCTCCAGTTACTTCCGTTCTCCCTGTAGAAACAGCCAAACATTGCACAGTCACTTGGGGAACAGAAGGAATACAAATGAAAAGTAAAAAAATCCTGACCCTTCTCTCATCCCTCTCCAAGAAATAGCTGTTGATAGTAATTCATATTTATATTCCTGTTGAACAAAGAAATCAACAATTAAAAATTGTTTCTGCCTGTATGCAGACCTACAGCAAATGTTAGAAAAAATATCTTGGTACAGGTACTACAGCTCATGAAATAGCAACAGCTCATATTTCTGAGCAGAAAGTATCTGTTTACACCAAAAAGCAGCCTGCAAAATACCTGACCACTGCATTTTGGAAATACTCAAGTATCCTGAGCTCTTCTCAAGACAAAACATTCACAAATTCCTCATGAAGTGACAAAAATACCCATGTTTTACAAGACCCTTCGTAAAATAATGGAGATTGTCGTAATAAATGAAATACAAAAAAAAAAAATTAATTAAAAAATCCTTCAGCATTGATAGCCAGCATGAACATTTAAAAAATATCTACTGTTATTCTTAGTTTTGGGGGTTTTAAAATTGGATGGTGACCGCCAGTGTTTGGAATAAGCAAAAAAATCTTTTCTTGGATAAAGCAAAAAGCAAATTATGCTTGAAATATGGATCGGTTCTTTAAGGATGAGGGAAACAAACTTCCCTCCTCCAGGAACAAACACTAAGCATAAAGTAACTTTACACAAGGCATTAGAGATGGTGAGATCTTGTGGATCAAGTCTGCATGAGCAGTAGAACTATGAGCAACAGCTTTTCTTCAAGGGGGAAGAATGAAAAGCTTGTGCCCAGAGAACTTGCGTAGTTAACTCAAGGAAAGTTGACCAAGTAGTGAGGCTATGTACAGACATAAGGTTACATATTTTAGTATTACATCCCCCTTTAATGATAGAAGAGAGATTCATCAAACTTCAGCATTGTCATTGATATGAGTAGCATTGTCATTTCCAATAGGTGATTGAGGATGAGGCAGAACAGTTAACCTTTTTGCTCATCTTGAGTGAGTTGAGGATATGACTCACACATATTCCTGGATTTCATTCATATGTTATGAATTTATATTCATATTATGAATGGTCTCTACATTTTGCTGCTTTGTGCTGCAGTGAGCCAAGTCACAAGCTTGGATCTTTTCAATACCTTTTTCTGGGAAATCCAGCTCATGAATAGTCCTTGATATACTTGCAATGGTGGCAGAAGTTACAAGGTACTTGACCAAGAACCCTGTAATAGACATGAAGAAGGTGTATAACAACTTTTTAAAAATACTAATACCCTGCAAATATATATGTTCTGTTCAGTTCTATAAAGTGAAAACTTCTGTAACAAAATGTAGAGTGCCAAATTCCTTACAAATAGAGTACTTACTGTGTCACTGACCTCTCCTCATACTCTTGATACAATCCTACAGCTTTCCTACAGCTTCCAGAAATCCAACTTTTATCCTCTTTGCCCTAGAGAGATGGCAGGTGCTAGATTCACTTAGGAGACTGCACACCTGCTCCCAGATGTTGTCTCTAAATCCATAGTTCAATCAAGAAAAGAAAAATGCAGCAAGTCCTTCCCAAGCCTATTAGGTCACAAAAAGCATCTCTGAAATTGCAGATACTCTAGGAGGCGTCCAGAATGTATGATCCACTGAAAGAGTAAATAAGTTAATTTCCAGAACAACCTCCCACCTCTCTCCAAATACTCTTCCCCATTCTTTTGGAAGTCAGCTGCAATCCAGACTCTCTTACAACACACTAAGGCTGCAGAAGGGCTACATGATGTTAGAAATGTTAAATGAGACAGCTTTTTTCTTCTTATCAAAAGAAAAAAAGAGAAAAAAGAAAAAAAGAGGAAAAAAAAAAAAAAAAGTGGGCTGATCCAATTCAGGAACAGGTAACTTGAGACCAGAGCAAGGCAAGCACACCACTGGGCCAGAGCATGGAGCCAGAGCATTTTGTAACTTAAGTATCTCCACTCAAAACAAAAGCAGCAACACTGCATTCCAGTAGTGCCCATGTGGTGAAGAGGTACTCAGTCTACCAAAACCAAACTGACATGGCAAAGAATTCACTGACAGCAACAGACTCTTTCACAGTAAGAAACCCTACTAATTTATCCCTTTAAATACTTTCAGTCTACTAATTCTACTCATATACTTGGTCTTCATGCACAACAGAACCAGCAATTAATCCCCAACCTCTTCAAAATTAACAGCATCTTAAACTACAGAGAATCACCACCTTCCTGCTAAATTTCAGGCTCTAAAAGGTAGCAAAGACTTGAAACAGGTAATGAAGAGTGCATACTACCCTCTATAAAACTGAATTGTAAGGCTTTTCTGTAGTCATATACAGGAACAAGTTAGCCTAGTATTTAAATCACAGGGCAAATTTACTATTAAAAAATTACTATGCAAATATCAGGGAAGCACTGGTCAGCTCAACTGAACTGCAGTAAAAAAATAAATCTGATTTTCTAATTCAGCATCAGACAAACCCTAACGGGAGTCATACAAGTATTTTCCTGGAAAGAACACAGCACTACTACATGGGTGATGAAAAATCAAATGTTTAAGAATCTAACCCTCATTAAGTTTACCTGAGAATCCAAATGGAAGAGATGAGTCAAAGATGAAGTGCTCAGAAAGATTAAAAACCAAAACAACAAACAAAAACCAAAACTGAACAACAAAAAGCCCCAGCTATATACTAAAAAGCCATTAAAAGAACTTTTCCCCTCCTACATATTCAAGCAGTCCTAGCTTTACTGAAAGTTACTAACATTAGGGAGGGGAAAAAGGGGAAGGGGGAGAAGACAAATTACTCAACACATGACATGCCTTCAGAAGAGACTTCAGTGAATATACCATTTGGACAGAACTGACATGGTTATGCTTGGCATGATGTGCTGTGGTATGGAATACCCCTTTGGCTAGTTTGGGTCAGGTTGTCCTGCCCCTGCTCCCTCACGGCTTCCCATGCCCCTCCTCACTGGCAGAGCATGAGACTGAAAAAGTCCTTGATCAGAGTGAACGTTACCTAGCAAGAACTAAAAACATTGGTGTTATCAACATTGTTCTCAGGCTAAGGTTGAAAACACAGCACTGCAGCAGCTACTAAGGAGAAAAATAACTGTTGCAGCTGAATCCAGGACAAGAACAAATGCACAAATAATTTAAATTAGTGCACTGGAATTTTCACATGAATTAAATCAATTAAGCCACAGACTACAATCCCAGAATTTAATGGAGAATAGGTTAAAAAAGTAGTAAGATTAATTTTTATTTTAAAAAGGGAAAAAGATTGGGTAGCAACATGGTTCTGTGAACTTCTGGGCTCACTGCTCTGAAATCTTGATACCAAAGCTTGTGCATTTCACTAAATGCCAACCTACAAGACAACTGTTATAGACGGAGAGAAAAAAAAAAGAAAAGGTATGTGTGCACTCAGGTCTTTGTTTCAATTCAGGCACTAGAACTAAGTAATGAATCAGCTGCAGCAGGCAATAAACCCCTTTGTAAGGAAAAAGTTTTATGTTGCTTATAGTTGTAAAAATCAGAATGGGTTTTAAGATAAACGTAAACTTTCACTTTCTATCTTCCAAGCTCTGAAAGGTGACCATATACAAGTTTCAAGAACAGCAAATGAATCAGTCTTCTGGGTAGATTGTGATGGTAGAAAAGGTTCTTGGACAGTACAAGGCACGTGACTGCAGAGTTTTAAATTACAATGCAAGTTCATTCAAGCACCTTATGCCAACATCTCTTCACCTATTTATTCAGCCTGTTCAAATTTCATGTACTCATATTCCCATACATTTGTTTGCACCCCACACAGAAGACAGTGAAATGTGTGGAGTCAATGAAAGCACTACAGTTCAATTTGTGTGCTCGCCAGCTGTCCATTTAACTCCACTACTTATTCACAGGCAAGTGTAAGCCTGCTTATTTATATATAGTTTTTCCTCTTTGTAGTTCAATGAAAGACAAAGGACAACCAAGTACAATTTTTCTTTTTTTTTTTTTAATAAAGATAAAATTACAAAAAAGGTAGAATCAGCTCAGGAAAGGCAAATTACTTTAATAGATCAGTTTAGACATTTAACATAATAACTCACATCCATTTTTAAATACTATTACATAAAGCATGGTGAAGAAAAGAATTTCTGCCTCATAATTAGAAAACTCACAATACAACTTGCCAAAAACCAGAACAAAGCCGTTTGAAAATAAATACGGTCCATGCCAAATAGTACAAAATGAAATCAGCAGTCTCTCTCCATATGAAAACTTTTCTTCTTTTAGGTATTGTCCAACTCTAGTATTATGTTCTGCAACTGATGAGAGGCTATCTTTTGTTCAAGGATTGCTGAGCTGTTCAGATTTTGCTCTGCAAAAAGGTAAAAATAACCTATTAAGCTGTTTCATTTTTTAATTAACTGCTTTAGAAATGCTATTTTAATTACAACTGTCATGAGTCTAAAATATTTAGTATTATGAGGAACTGAAAGTGATCTCTTCAGAATTTAAGATATTATAAAGTACTGATTTAAACAAACACGCTTCAAAAAGGTGATATTCATTATTAATTAGCGTTTACCCTTTGGCATCTGTCTTTTCACCACTGCTGTCCTTGGATTTATCCTCCTCCTTAACATCTGAAAAATAACAAGATTTTAAATATTTCAAAAGATGCAAGAAAACCTTAAAATACTTTGGAAGGAAAAAAAGCTTGACTTTTTTTTTTTCATCTACTTCTAGCCAGGGTTAACTAGCTTTTAAAAGAAGTCACTGGCTACATATGAGCATAGAGCATGAACTGCATCCTTCCAAAGGAGTGACAGGGGCACAATACTTCTTGCCTCAAAATACTTCGAGGCAAGGTTTCTCTTGGCCAGCTATAATGAGAGTATGCAGTAACGAAACCTGGATTTCCCCCCTGTGGTAGTCTTGTAGCCCTAAACCAGCCCGTTCTTGGAAAAGTCAAGAGTCCTTCAAATTACACTATCTCCCATCCCACTTCTGTTTCAGATAAAGTCAGCTGTGACCACCCCACAAAAGCAAACAGGAACAAACTCTTTGTCTAATGTTTTTGAAGCAAGAACTTTAATCCCCATTTTCATTAAACTATACAAATCCCTGGCTGTAAGATTTCAAATTTGTGAGGAAGCAATAACTCTTGGCAGAAAATACTACTCTGGTTTGAATAGCTGTATGTTGAAACTGACTTATTTAAAATAGATGCTTTAAATATGATGTAAAAAAATAAATCATCTCAACAGCTAATTAACTGCTAAAAAATGCATCTTTCTCCTGGAAGAACTGACATCTGCAGGTCTAAAACATAAGATGAAATCACACCAGAGTCCTACCTGCTTTTTTGTCCTCTGTCTCTTTCTTGTCTTCCTCTATCCTGGCTTTCTTTGCTCCTTTCTTATGATCTGCAACATTTCGTCGTCCACCTTCCCCTTCATCTTCAGAATCTGAAAATTCTTCATCACAGGCTATGCGCTTATCAGATGCTCGAACTAGGATTCAGAGTTAAATTAATTGAGTATAAAACCCAATTACAACAGGTCTAACAAAAAAGAACTATAAAATTAAGAAATATAATAATTTAATGCTGATGAACCAAATTATGGATGCAAATACTACCTTTCAAGATACTCTCGGACTCTCACAATGACTTATGAATATAGCTTTACAGAGACACAGGGGTGGATTTGGAGTATTTTAACATTTAACAAATTAATTTCAAATATTGAAAGCTATATCACAAGAGAAAACATTTTTTAAACAGTTGAGAAAATGGACAGTGCACCAAAAAGAACTTAAGATGATTCCAATCACCATCAAAAAAAGGTTAAATGTAGCAAGAAACTCTAGCTGAAAACCAACTCATTATCCATATAAAGGCTGACAGTAATGAAATGAAGGGTAGTGTCACAAGTGTGGAAAACCTCTCCCCAAAAAAGCAAATTCTTTTTTTTTTTTGTTTCTTTTGTTAAGCACTTCACATTATGGAGAAACATTCCTATTTTCTGTGAATAGCAGAAGACAGAGGCGAAGTCCTGTATTCCTTTAGTTAAAATTCATCCGAGACTTCTGGAGTATCTATTTTAGATTTGCAATAGCCAGTGTTTCATAAGAATTTCAAACCCCTGTGTTCTTTCAGCACTTCTTTAGACCCCTTTAACAGGTTTAGATGTGTGCACAGATGCCACCTTAAGACCAGCAAAACTGACACACCAGTGGCAAATTTTTTTACTCAGGAAAAAAAAAATTGCCAGTCTTCCAATACGACACTACTAGGACTAAGATTTAGACCAATTAAATCTAAAAAGACACTATTCGGTCATGCTCTATCATGAAAATGTATTTCTTACTAGAAATGCGTTTGTCTGGATCTTCTCCATCCTCATCACCACTGTCTTCGTGAACAGCATCTTCAGGAATGGCCTGCATCTGTACACCAGGTGCATGAGGTAGCATACGCAAGTTTTCAAATAAGCGTTGCCTACAAGTAACAAGCAAGGGAAGTTATTACTACACAAAAGTAGCTTCTCCTTGGATTTTGTATTAGATTCTGAAAACTCTGCATTCAAAGTTCACCCGCTTTGCTTTACAATTGCTGCTTCATTGTTCACTTAAAAAAAGGCACACCAATTTCAGAAAGTTTCCATCCCTAAGAGATCATTAGTATCCACAGGGTACTTGAGCATCAATTTCTTTGATATTTTTAAACACTTATTTCAATTAACTTCCATCTTTAGTTCCACCCAGGGTCAGCATAAGTCCTGGCCACTTGGGCTGAATCAAGTGACAGTATTACTCTGTTTGTAAGTAGCAAGTTGGATAATAAGCTACCCTCTAGTTTCTCAGAAAGTCAGACTCTTAAAGCATAAAGACTTCCCAAATACATGTAGCAATGATATCAGGGTCAAAAGCAATCCATCTGCATAAAATTTCTTATTGGCTGTTTCAGGGAGAACAGAGAGGCATACTCTCTGTCTAAGCAACCTTATGCAATGGACTTCACACTCCAAAGCATGATGTGCAGGAACAGGAAGGATATTAGGCTTCTCCTGGGACTCAGGACTATCATTATTAAGAAGTCCAAGCATGGAAAAAGGTTTGGAAAGTATCAAATATCAGCACTGGTAACAACCATCTTAGTATCCTTCTGCACAACTTGAAGAGCCAAAGTGTAACTAGTGTTTTTTTTGAATCCTTACAGTCTCTGCCTCTGTTTAAATCACATGACCTGGCAAAGGAGTTTTGCCAATTCAGGGAGCCCCTAATGCTAGGTCTCTAAGAAAGCATACAGCTAACTGAAGAAGGATTCCCCGAAATGATGGGTTATTGTTCTTCTTGTGGGTGCCAATATGAGGATATGAGATCATACCTCTGTCAATAGAAAACACATAATCTGTGCCCAGGAATGTGTTAAAAAACAAGTTTTGCACCCTACTTGCACCACAAAAGCTCAACAATACACAAATATATAGCAAGCAGCCTAGCAGATCACCAGCTGGAGCACTACTACAGAGAAATTTTACAGAATTACATCAATGAACAGATGGGTGTGCCCCTCCCTTCCCTTGCACATTATTAAAAACTAACCCCCTTCATTTGACTGTGATTTATATATTTGCATTATGAACACCGATATACAGAATCATAGAATAGTTGAGTTGGAAAGGACCTTAAGACCGTCTAGTTCCGACCCCCATGCCACGGGCAGGGACACCTCCCACTAAACCATGTCACCCAAGGCTCTGTCCAAACTGGCCCTGAACACCGCCAGGAACAGAGCATTCACAACTTTCTTGGGCAACCCATTCCAGTGCCTCACCACCCTCACAGTAAAGAACTTCCTCCTTATATCTAATCTAAACTTCCCCTGTTTAAGCTTAACTCTGGAGGTGGCTCTTGGCACCTGAGAAGGAAAGGTATCCCTACAAGGATGATGTTACATGTCACCACGATAGAGAGAGGCATCCAGTACCTGAGAGAATTAGCCGTTCTAGAGAAGATCTACTGTAAGTTGGTATCTTGGCACATCAGCCCCACAGGAGTATAAGGCTCTAGTAGATACCGGTGCACAGTGTACCCAGATGCTATCAAGCTAACAAGGGGTAGAACCCATTTGTATTTCTGGAGTGACAGGAGGATCCCAAGAGTTCACTGCACTGGAGGCTGAAATCAGCCTAACTGGGAAGGAGTGACAAAAGCACCCAATTGTGACTGGTGCAGAGGCTCCATGCATCCTTGGCATAGGCTATCTCATGAGAGGGTACTTCAAAGTCCCAAAATGGTACTGATGGCCTGTGGTATAACTGCCTTGGAGATGGAGGAAATTAAGCAGCTCTCCACCTTGCCTTGTCTCTCAGAAGATCCTTCTGCTGTTGGGCTGCTGAAGGTAAAAGAACAACAAGTGCACTGGCAGCAATATCACACCAACCGAGATTCCCTGATTCTCATCCATAAGCTGATCCATAGACTGGAGAGCCAAGGAGTGATCAGCAAGACCCGCCCACTCTTTAATAGCCCCATATAGCCAGTGTGAAAGTCTAACAGAGAGTGGAGACTAACAGTAGACTATCGTGGCCTGAATGAAGTCATACCACCATTGAGTGCTGCGGTACCGGACATGCTAGTACCAGATGGGCTTAAACCGCGAGACCTGCTTTGAACAGAATCGTGTTTGTGAGAAACTTTCTCTGCAGCTCTTGGGTTTTATCCTTTTCTTGCATGGCCTGCCTTTCTTGCATGTCCTGCCTTCCACAAGCTGTCCCCCAGCATTGCAAGGTCCTTCTTGCCTTCTACAGTGTCCTGGGTTCAGCAGTAGCAGTCATTTTTCTCCTGCTTAGTAGCTGGTGCAGTGCTGTGTTTTTGACTTTCAGCCTGGGAACAGCGCTGATAACACTGATGTTTTTAGTTGT
>JANHGB010029827.1:0-27033 GCA_026283785.1 Coracopsis vasa
TATGTGCTAATTGAATTGGGTGTTTCCTTGCCAGTAAGTACCTTAAAGAGATGCAAATAATACGGATTTTTTTAATAGAAAATGTTTGAAACTAGGAAGTAGGTTGTTCGGCATATACTGTATTTTACAACATACTGGCTTTGAAGGTCTCAAATATTAGCCTAATTTTAAGTGAACTTTTAAGTTTACTGTAAAATGTTACAGTTTATCAAAATAGTACACTGAGTCCTGTTACACATGTGGGTTTACATATGTAGAATTTCACATTTATTAGCATCTTTAACCTGAGTGTAGTCAAGAACATAACTGGCTCCTAACAAGATTGCCAGTTTATACTGCAATTTGACTGTTTAATTGAAAATCCTTAGTAATTGTTTTATGAACAGAAAATTGCACCTCACTGTACCAAGGCTCCCTTACTGCTTTCAACTATGTAAAATACTGAATTCTACAATATGTTTTAGTAAGCACTGGTTTGCACAGGTAACTTAGGAGTCACTTACTGGATCTGAAATGTTAGCATAAAGACAAGCAAGCCCTGTTGAAATGTGTGATTCTGATCTAGATCTCACAAAAGCCAGCAGCAGCTTTATCCTAATGACTCTAAAGGGACCTGAACCAAGCCTCATGACTTGCAGAAACACCATACACCAAGATTTCTCATTACATCATTTAAACTATTGTAACAACAGAAACTAAATAATCACTCCTGCTGAGTAATGCTCCTTCATTCTTCCACCAGTGCATTGCTTTGAATATTACTTTTTATCTTCCGCTTGCTGCTGGAGTGAATGTAGATCAATAACATTTTAGCCACTGTCAGACAAATAGGTTAATAACAGCTCCTGCAGTTAATTGTGAATAGGTCAGTAGGTTACTAGGTAATTAGTCCAAAGTATCTTAGGATCCAAATCCCCAAAATACTTCTGAAGAACACAGCAGGAAACAATTATAATCAATCTGCATTAATAGCAAGGAAAAGATCTTGTGACACTTGCCTTAGCACAAGCCTTCATTATTGCAGCAATGTTACAAAGGTAACATCCTCCTAGGTGCAAGGTCTGTATTTGTGATTGCAATTACAAGATCAGCATTGCCATATTGTAAGCTGAGGATGGCCAATTCCCTAATTCCTTTACAAATGCATTGTAGTCTGGCTGTTTCTGATTTAACGTAGAGGATGAAGAAGTAGGACTAATTAATTTTATTTAAAACATCTGAAAAATGCTTTGTTGACACAATGATCATAAACACGCAGACTCATTAAATCAGCTAAGACTAATTGTGTGGCTTTCTGTTAAAGGAACGTTTTGCTCTTAGCAGTATCAATTGTTTTGACAGCTATGTAAACTCTCAGATCACTTTTCAGCTGTAAGCAGAGGGAGGGGGACAGAGCCAATTTATTCCAAGCAGAAGCAAATCAAACACAATAGTTGTTTCAATTTGTCTGAGATAAATGGAAGCTGTCCCCCTCTCCCTGCATACGAACAACCAACCAAGCAACGCCACATTTCTCAAAGGACTGGCCTTCAGAAATAAATCCATGAAGAGGCTGTCTGCTATTAAGAATTTAAAATATAGTGCAAAACTAACCCAAACATGCATTATTGATAAATCTGGGCAATGAAAACTACAAACCTGAGCGACACTCACTGCAGAAGTCAAGACCCCTGTGAAACACCTTTCCAGTATTTCCAAGTCAGTTAACAAAACCCCATATTTGTATATTTGCCAAAGTTAAAATGTGTTTTACAAACAAGTAGTAAAATAGATGTAGTTGATAACTCCTACTGGTTCTATCAAGTCATTGCTGTCTCCAAGAATGATGACTAGAAGAGATCATGATGCAAATGGAGCAATGGCCTTGGTAAACAAAGGAGCACATCTCTTAAGTAATAAAGGAAAAACATGCTCTTGTTTGCTTGCAAGATTCTCCTATTGCAATAGCAGCAACATAGTATTTTACATGCAAATGTGGGATATTCATTGGATGTGGTCTCTTCAGCTATTTTGAGCTTTATATAACATCATACAGGGCTGTACAGATTCCAAAGGACAAACTGGTTTTGTGCACTATGTGTGTCCGTGGGTGGCCACGTGTAAGTGATGAGAGGAAATCTTTCAGAGACCTTCACTAACATGCATAACCCTCATGTGCCCTTTCCTAAACAATCACTAGCCTAGAAGAGATCAGGAAGTTCCTATTCATCAACAGTGTTGATGAACAGGTCTAGAAATGCATCACTGGAACAGCAAGTATAATAAAAACTAATTTCATGACAGAGGGAAAAATTACCAAGTAAACTGGAAAATCTCTAGGTCATAAAAGGGAAAGCGACACAGCTTAAAAGCTAAAGACATCCACGAGAAAATGCCAGATACCTCATACACAGGGAGCAGTCCAAATCTGATGGATCCACAAATTCAAATGGAGTATGTTGTCCAGCACTATTTCCCTTAGTATCAACTGTATCTGTCAGTAACAAAAAAAATATTATAGTGTAATTGAACAGAAGTATGGTAAACACAGTGGTATTCTGTGTAACTACAAGCAGCATCCAATACTTAAATGGGTATTGTATACACTTGCAAGTTACTGAACCATTAAGCATCATTACAGTAATTTCTATGCAAAGCATCAAGTTCAGCCTTGGCACAAATCGGCATACCTTCCCTTAATTTTGGTGACATTATACCCACTTACAGAGGGCTGAATTGAGCCTTGCATTAACAATTAATGTCAAAACATTTTTTTTCATTGCTGTTGGAAGTGAGATACATTCTTCTGTCCTACCATTGTAAACATATCCTACAGCATGAAAACAAGGCCAGATATCATGAACAAACTATTTGTGCTTTTAAGCAAACTTTTTTCAGTGATCCAGAAAGTGCTAAGACCACGTGTGACACTCATATTCCTTAAAAGATTCAGATCTCGGCTGATGAACGAGCATCAGCAGACCCAAACTTCTTACCCCTTTTAGACTACTTTTTGTTTTTAATGCACACAAAAATTCCCCATGCTGCCCTGGTTAGACTAAAGGGAAAATGCACAAGCCAAAGTGTAATGTGGACCCTTTTCTGCTTATTGCATGCCATGAAACGTACCCTGTAAGCAATCAAACATACCTTTCTTCATCACTTTGCAGGGGAGCTCAGCATTTCGCATCTCCTCTGAGCAGCACTTCCTTTTCAAGAGGCTGCACTTGTCAGAAAGGAGAAGGGTAGATTCCGGCATGGAGGTGAGTTTGTTCTCCTCCTCCGAGCAGTCCTTTTTGCTGTCTGTAATTTGTATAGATTTCCTCAAACTACCAGAAGTAGTTACATTTGGTTCCTCTTGAATGGAAAAACCCTTTTTCTGTTCCACATTTACCTGCATGAAGAGAGGTCTGACATTGGACTAATCTTACAACAACTTGGTAAGGAAAAAAACCCAAACCTATTACAAGCCTTTAACATTACGGATCACCAGGAAGGACTTTGTAGGTCAAGAAGCAACAGTTTGAGAATTGCTGTCAGGGCCTGCTTTTAATGGAGGGGAAAAAATAGAGGCAAACTATTTGCTCTCCCCACCCATCCCAGCCCCGTCAAGGTACTGAGTATTTTCAGCCCTTATGTATGGCTTTATAGCTTGATCATGAAACTTGATTCAGGCAGAAATGTGGTCAGATCTCAGGCTAAATATATTGTTATCGCTTAACCTATGGGGAAATGCATATTGCGTATATCATAATGATGGTATCAACTATCAAAACCAACCAAAACAATGTGAATTTATTTTAAGGAAGCAATATAAACACACAAAATTTGTAACAGAAAAAATGCACAGAGCTTCCTTTAGCAAGACAAATTCATTTCGCAAAGGCTAAAATGATGAGACTTCATCCTGTTACGGCTACAGAACAATCTGGAGCAGCCATTATGCAGGACATCCCCTATCAGCTTGTCACATCAACTCCCCAGATGAACCTGAAAGTAGATAGTGTGGCTAGTGATCAGAAGCTGTGGCAATGTGTAATATGCAGAAAGATGAGTGACCTGACCCTCAAATGACTTCATTAAGGGGTCATATAAAAGGATCTCTTGTTAGAATATCCTAATAGCCTTTCCAGAAGGCAAAGTCACTGAGTGTTCTTATCAGTCTCAACAAGGCTGCTCAAAACCTGCCATTTTTGTTTGTGAGGACTAGTGAAGTTTTCTCTCACATACATATGTATATGTGTATATGCCAAACCTATCCCCAAAGTTCAGATGTCAGTGAAGCAAAAGTGGTCCTTACGAACCCATGGATGCCAACCTCTACAGCCATTTACAAAACTAGGGCTGTGAAACCAAACTTACAGAGCAGCTAATACATCTTATATGGCTCTAGAATAACCTCTAAGCAGTGTACAGAATCTGAATGCAGGATAGTTTTGTCACTGACATCATCAGTTACAGTTGAAGCTGAAACCCCAGATTTTAGCATTTCACAGCTTTGGAGGGTATCTCAGTCCAATCTTCAGAGGCCCTTTCCCACTACAAACTACTTGGAAGAGCTAAAGGCAATTACAGGACTAGAACCCACTCAATTCTGGCATAAATTTTACCAGTACAACACCAGAGGACTTCTATTAAAGACAAAGAAGTCAGCTAAGGAGACTTCACTAAGTCAACAGTTTCTTGTATCTTCTGAAACTCAGTAAAAATCAGAGGAAATGTATCCTCCTGTCTCCCATAGGTGAAAAAGGAGAGAAGGCTTCCCAATGTGAACATAAAACACACACGAATTAAGAACCACACATCAGACTTGGTTTTTACCTTGAGCAACCTCTGTAGGTTATGGCTGGTGCCTCCAGATCCCACTGAATTTAGGAGATTCCCCTTTAATCTAGAGTGATGTGACAACAGCTGCAGGATATCGGGTAAGTGTTCCTGAGCATTTCCCGGGATGAGTGAAAACAAACTAAGTAGAAGCTGTGATATAAAACAGAATACTTCACTGCTTAGTTCCTTCCTTGCAACCTCAAATGAAAAAGCAAGTAAGGGAAGAGCTGAAAGAAGCATCCTTGATTTTGTTAAAACCATTTAAATAGCCCTTTAGATGAGGGTAAGAACAAAAAGTGCAAGAGCTAATGCAATACAGGCTGAACAGACAGCAAGAGACATTTTCAGAATCAAATAAGCCCATAAAGTTATTAACCAGTCTGGGCCGGCCCCGCCTGCAGCATCCTCTGCCTGTGCTCCCGCGCCTTCGTTGAGTGAGTAGCTGCACCGGACGGGCGGTACCGCCGTGTCCAGGGCAGGTTCGCGCTGGGGAAGGGTCGTGCTGCCGTGGCCATGCGCGAAAAGGTCCCTATAGGTTGTGTTTATCTGGGGGGGCGAGGGGGGAGGGTATGTACCCAACCACTGGTGCCCGCGGGGAGCTCTTGCCGGAGCGGACGCGGCGCGGCGGGCAGTAGCGGTCTCTTCGGTCGGATCCCGCTTCCTCCTGGCCCGCGCTGTGTCCCTGGCGGGGGCCGTGGCTATGCAATGCTCGGCCCGAGCGCTACCTCTCCCACCTCTCTCCCGCCGCCGGGTGTTTCCGTCCCCTTATCGCTTCCCCAAAGGGGTGCGGAGGGACCCGAAGCCCACCCGAGCCAGATGGAGGGCCGGGTTTCCCAGCGCGAGGTGGGAATTGCTGCTCGCGGGCGTCAGTCGTCGGTGCGTGATCGGGGAGAAGAGGCTGAGGCTGTTACCGAGGCTTTTGCTGTCAAATACACTCGGTGTTTCGGCGGCATTTGCGGAGATGAGGCGCTTTCAGCCTTGGGTGATGTCTCAAATAGTTGCTGTTTGGGGCTGGAAACGTTAAATGCTACTTAAGCAGAAGCTTTTGTGCGCCTGAAATGTAATTCCGGTGTTGCATAGAACAGCGTTTTCAGAACATCTCTTGTGTTCAGAACATCTCTTTCCCATCGGGCTTTCAAGTGTTGCCTTTTTAAGATTTTACTATGTTACGTGTGTTTGGACTCATTGGGCAGCCCAGATGGGAAGGGACAGGGAAGGGTCATCTGGTCCAGCCGTTACTGGGAAAGGGAGCCTAGAGGAGGTTATTTAGCACCCTGTCCAGCCACATCCTGAAACCTCCAGCAATGAGGGCTTTACCACATCCTTGCAGAGTTTATTTCCACTGAATGATTGTTTTTACTGTAAAAAAAATAAAGTTTTAAGGATGACCCTCTGCATCAATGTCTGTCTTTATTTTTACAGAGATCGAAAATTGTATAAACTGGGATTAAAAGGATTTTATGTCAAAGATGACAGTGACAGTACAGGTAAGGTAATAAAATTTACTGTGTGATACAATGTGCAGTCATACTTAAAGTGAGTTATCTGTGGCTACTTACGTTCTTATTTCTGATTTATTCTTCAGTACTTTTGTATGGTGATAGATGTGAATAATATCTTAGTACTTGCATAGCTTTCAAAATACCGTGATCTCAATGTGGAAGTTTGTGTCAAACCAGGTGTGATGCTTATTCCTGTCCAGACAGACTTACTACCTCACATAACCTCCATCTGCTGCATGGAGCAGATTAGTTGACAGGTCCCCAACCTGCTCTTAAATTGTAACTTCAACTAACTCAAAATTGGTTATATAATGAAGTGTCTGCAGATCCTGGATATTTGCTTGGGAGCAGCACTGTCCTGCTGCCTCTACCCCAGTCTAGGATATTAGCTGTTGCAGATTAATCTGATGGGCCAGAAGCAGAGAAGAAGCAGTAGCACTGATGGGAAGAATTATGATGTATGTTTACATGAGAATCAAGTGAGGAGGACGAGAAGAGTAAGTCTCTCCCTTGGCATGCTTGTATTTTAGGAATGATTATGATGCATGCTCTGGCAATTTTAACACTATTCTTTTGCTCCATCTTCCGGATAGGCATATGTGAAGAATTTGGAAAACAGATACTTTTTGGTATCTGTTTTTGCCTTTGCTGTTGTGGTAGCTTCAGCATCATATAATATCTTAATTTGAAAGAAAGAAGTCTAAACATTAAGGAATATCCATAGAGGTTGAAAATTAATAGCACAGATTAAATGTACACAATGTGGGAGGAGTTAGAAGGAGAATGTAAACCTTGGGTTTGTGCATATATGAGTGAATTGTGGTGAGAGTAATCATTTAAAACCAAAAGGGTATTGTGCTGTGTGATAATTTGGCAGTAAATGTATCATGACAAAAAAATTCTGAGATGTTTCAGTCTTATCAACTCTGTCGAGATGTTTTATATTTCATGGTTTCCGTCAGTATCTAGTTCCCGCTTTCTCAGTGGTATTTGTCATTTTATGTTCATATGATATTGCTTAAAAATTTGATAGATGTGCAAGTGGTGATTCAGTAGCTGATCAGTTACTTCTGAGATAATCAAGTTCTGTAGTTCACACATTACATTTTTGTAAAATCATACTGTCTTTGTTAGTGTGACTGTGAAAGTTTTATAACAGACCCGGCAGTGTCTTGGATTTCAGGTTTGCTGTGATAAATGCCAGAAGAACTCCTGTAAGGAATTTCTTTTCATAATACTGGTTTTTGTGTTGTTTGCTGGGCATCATTATAGTTTGCTCTGCATGTTATTGAGGTGAATGTGGTGGATCGACCCCAAGCACCCAGTTTTTATTACTGCCCATCACATTATATGGTATGGACTATCCCTTCAGCTAGTTTGTGCCAGCAGTCCTACCTATATCCCCTCCTGATCTCTTGCTCACCCCAGCATACTCACTGTGGAAAAGAGAAGGTTATAAGGCTGTGCAAGCCTGTGCAATCACTGCTCAGCAGTAGTCAAAACATGGGTGTGCTGCCCACACTGTTTTAGCCGCAAATCCCAAACAAAGCACCCACAGAGGCTGCTATGAAGAAAGCTAGCTCCATCCCAGCCAGACCCAGTGCAATGTTTTGGCTACCTACTGATATTTAGGCAAAAATGAAAGTATTTATGAGGAAAGTTTTAAATGGGAAAGGAAGCTTAAGAGGCAGTTCTGCTGGTTTTTTTTGTAGGCATTAAAGTATCAGAACCAGATTTATATATTATATCTTAATATAATTTCTTACTAGGAGATGAACAACCATCTGAGGAGAACCGTTGTCCCAATGTATCCACATTGAAGGTGGATACTAATCATGCTCTGGACCTGGACGAAGTTGAACTAGACTCGGAGGCTGAGCTTATGAAGAGCATGGGATTGCCTCTTCAGTTTGGTGGGCAGTCAGCCCACAGAAACATTGTGGTAAATCTTTATTTGCTTTATTTGTTCTTTTTACTTTGTGTTTCCAGACATAGGGGCATGCCTACTCTCAGTTATTTTGGGGACTGCAGTTCACAGAAGTGATGTGAGCTGCCTTTGAGCTGTCTGCCTCATGTACTTGTACCAACATACAGCACTATGGTCCGTGGTTTATAAAATCCACCTGCCAGTTTGACTAAACAGAGTCAAGCTGTGCCTCATGCTTCCATTTCTATACTGCTCTTGCTACTAGAGAGAGATAATTTAGAACAGGCTTGGTAACATTGATGGTCTGCATCAGGACAACTAGTACACTCCAATCTGAGTGCATGTTTTCACAGGTTCTGACCTGTGATTTGCACTGCATGTATTAACATGGCATTATGAGGGATGTGGATGAGAGCTTAATGCCAGCTCTATGAACGTAACTTCTTACAGTCCACTTTATGGATTTGTCAATGCAACAAAAGTAGGGATTGCAGCTGATGGGACATTTGGAGTAATAGCTGTACATTTGTAGGCTTTTGCCCATGTAGGTTGTAGACCTTCATCACCACCACCTTTTTACCTGCCAAATTTAATTTGGCAGTTTGTGAAAAAAAAAACAAAACAAAACAACAGATTCGTCTGATTGAAAAACTTGCTTTTCTTGGATGTTTTTATCTTCTTTATGTAAGTAGAGTTGTTGATGAAGCCGATTATGTTCCCTTAGTATTTCCTTTCAATAACAGGTTTCTGTCCACTAGACAACTGTAGGAGCCTGAGTTTTTGTAACAAGTGAAATGGGTGTATTGCACAAATGAAGGGGCCACCTGTTTGGAGAGGAGGCTGTTCCTTTGTCTTTCTGTTAGCCAACTTGGAGATCAGTATGGCATGGGAAGAATATTACACCCTTCTTTTGGGTCAGTGTCTTCAGACATACAGAGATGCAGCTGCAGGATTTACAGAGCTTATGAGTATATAGTGATGCTCTTATTTTAGTTTTTTTAAAAGCACCCAAATATAGCAATGGTTTAGCATTCTATTAAGCTGAGCATTATATGTTCACTACCCTAATCTGAACAGTGTTCGCTGGCCAGGCAGATACCTGACAACAGTAAGGGTCAGTATCCACAGCCCCCTAAAAAAGCTCTTTGATGTTACTGAGATAGTTTTATTGTTGAGCTTAACTCAGTGACCCTTCAGTTCCTGACCAACCTCCCTTTAGGACTTTATAGTGTTTCATGTTGATGTCTCCCCTTCTGAATCCTTGAGCTACTAATGATTCCCCTCTCAGCAGCTCCACTTTTGTCTGTGATCCTGCCTTTCTTTTGTGTTATCTTTCTGTACACTTTGTCACAGCTGTTTCTCACAACCTCCACAGAAATGTCAGCCAAGGTCATGCAGCAGGACCCTGTGAGACCCATAAAACCCACAACCTTTTGTGGGGAGAAAGCTTAACAGCAGGGTTGCAGTAAGAGGGAGGATTACAACAGAAATGTGCTTGGAGAGAGGACAAGAAAAGACTGTATAAACATTGTGGACTTCTAAGCATTTTTTCCATTATATTTTAGGCAACAGAAAGTTATAGAAAGAGAAGTAACATGAAGATTATGAAAAAGAAAAAGAAAAAAAAAGAGTTACAGCAAAAACATGAGGATAAAATGGGGCAGGAATGCCAGAATCAAGTTTGTGGTGATCATATCCAGGCCATTTCTCATGAGCTGGCCCTAGCTACAGAGCAGTGTGAGAAAAGCAACAAACCTCAGGTTGTAAGTGAAGGGAACTGTGAAAGTTCAGAAAGTCTTGCAAATGAGACTTTACCCAGTGAACTTAAAGAAAAATGGGAGAAGTACTGGAGCGAGTATGGAGAGGGCCTTCTTTGGCAAAGTTGGTTGGAGAAGCATCAAGAGATCTCATCATCTGAGACCACCACAGCCTCTGAGCCTTGGAATAGTCCAGATACAAGGGAAGAGTGGGAGCGGCATTATAGCGAACTGTACTGGTATTACTGGGAACAGTTTCAGTACTGGACAAGTCAAGGATGGACTACTGAGAGCTTACATGAGGACAGCATGGAAGCTGATGGGGTTACCCAGGAGACGGTAATGGACTTGGTTAGCCCAGGGACTGAGCACAGTGAAGTGCTGAGCTTGGAGCTTTCTACCTCTAACACTAGAAGTGAGGAAACACTCCCTTCAAGTGCTGAGCCCCACAGTGAAATAATCTCTGGGATTTGTAATTTAAACCTGAATTTGGAGGAAGTGGAGCAGTGTAGCACAGCTTCCCTCCAAGGTCCTCAAGAGCATAATTCATCTGACAGTGAAAGCCAGGAAGAGCCCTGTGATGGAGGAACCAGGAAAAGGAGTGCATCTTGTGAAAATAAAAGTATTAAGCAATCAGGTAATACAGAATCAGCTAAAACTGTTTTTACCAGAATTTCTTTATGTGGTTATATGTAAGAAATAAAGGCCTGTCTGCATTATGCCATTTTTAAAAAGTTAATCAAGTATTTTGCGGAATTATTGCATACTTAATTCCTTTTTCTTTCCTCTGCTTTTCTGGGTGATCCTCTCTAACCTGTATATTGAATGCATTTTTCAGCCAGAAGTCGTTTTAATAGAACACGTACTTTGTAAATCTTCAGATGTACTACTTAAAGTGATGAGACAGCACTGCTAGTGCATATTTATTTATCTTAGTATTAGTATTGTCATTCATTCAGCTGTGTCATTCAGATGATTCGTCTTTTCTCACTGATAGTCTAAAATGAATGAAAACTCAGGTTTTTGTTCTCATGACTCTGACAAATTTTAAGAACAGCTTTTTCAGAGAAAAAAAATAGCTCTGCAGTTCTGGGGTTGGAAGGATTTTTGCCTTCTGTCTAAAAAATGCCATATTGGTAAATAAACTCTTGTTTTGGTGTAACATGTTAGTATGGAGCAAATGTCTTCCAGAGGTCCTTTCCAGCATTAAGTTATCAGTTAGGCAGTGAGCTAGTATTTGTAGCTAGTATTATGGTGAAAACCAGTGGCTGTGCCTTACACCACTGGAAGAGAGTCTGTGAGGGAGGTACAAAGACTGAGCTGGAGATGGTTTTCTTAGAATCATGGAATTGTTTGGGTTGGAAAAGATTTTAAACATCATTTAGTTCCAACTCCCCTGCCACGGACAGGGATACCTTCCACTAGGCCAGGTTGTTCAGAGAAGGGAGAGCCCTATCACATTTACCTGCCAGTTCTTCCTGCTAGTGTTTGCTGTAAGCAGCAGTGTAATGTCTTTCCTGACTTTTGGATGGTTTCTCCTACTAAGAGGAGGGATGAAGCACATGAGTTAAGAGTCAGCAGCTCGGGAGTTCAGTTTGGTGGGAACTCTAACTCTGCTTCTAGTGACCTTCTGAGGAAGGAAGAAGCAGGTGTGGTCCCATCTGCATCCTACAGTAAAGTTAGAGTTGGAGAGGTGAAAGGAAAATCTCCCTTCCAGCAAGAAACAAGAGGAGTTCTGGAATCCTCTCATTAGATGTATGTGCATATCTTTGCATAGTTAATAAAATGAAAACAAAATATACACCCAGGGAAGAAACTGTTTTGAATTTGTACCTTCTAGGCATTTTTCTTGGAGAGCTTGAGATAATTTGAAGTTGGTCTTACTTAAGTTTATTAACTCTACAGCGTAAGTGGTACTGGAAGCTTGTATTGGTATGTTGTCCCTCAAGCAGAGACAGGTAAAGATATATGTGTTTGGCACTTGTGCCTCATTGTCAGATTCGGGTATGTACAGCAACCTAATTGTAGCTTCAGACATACTTTGGGGACAGGGAGATAAGGAATTAATTTAGGCAAAAGGAAAGTATAATCTTAACCTATCTTTAGGTTTGCAGGGGTCATGTAGTTCAAACTGTAATGACAAAGAACAGTTGCTGCATTGTGACAGAGATGAAGACGAGGATGAAGAGCCTCCTGACTACAGACATGTCAAAGTCAAGAGAAGGCAAGTCATGAACTTTTTATTTCATGAACTTTTTATTTCAAGATGAACTTTTTATTTCAAGAACGATGAACTTTTTATTTCAAGATGAACTTTTTATTTCAAGAAACCCAGGTCCAGAAGCCTCCTAATTTATAGTAACTATTCGTTTGATTGAGACTGTGAGTTAAAACTTCAGGACAGAACAGGAGTCTTCCATTATTGCTTGTCAGTTTGCCTGGTAACAAGCAGTGGATATTTCTTCTCTTCTATTGCTTTATGAAAACAATGTATGGCCTTGGTGACTGTGCAAGGTGATGGTACTATTCTTGTGTCACTGAAGTATACGAGATTGTTAAATTGGATAGGACAGCTTGCTTACCTAGGTCTAATTTGTGTAGCTAATACAAGAATGATAGTAAATAATCTGTACTGTTCAACTATATTTTATGCTGCTAGTAAAATGCTCAGTGCTATGGCGATCATAAAATAGCCAATCTCTGCCTTGTTACAGTCTCTTTAATTCTCTAGAAATTTATAGCCTCAAAGATGATGAGATGGCTCTTCCTTTCTAATAAATCTACAAACTCAAAGGTGAAGGCATGGATGGAATTATTATCTGCTAATCATGTGGCTTCGGTTTCATTCTAATATTTGGCTGTTGCCATAGCATTAATAGCAGATGCTGAAGGCAATTTGGAAATCGGGTAAATAAACACTGTCTTCACCAGTTCCAGTTCCCTGTAGGCTTGATATTAAATATTTTAAGAAGTCATTTGGAATAGTTGGAATGTTATAACCCCAATGGAAGGACATATGTGCCTTGAATTGGGTAAAAAAAACCCAAACAGGAACCCTGGAAGAAGTATGTGCCCATGCATACGAATAGGCTGGTATTACTTGCCTTGCTTGGTTTCAGCAGTGTGTGGAAGAACATACTGAAGCTGACATTTAAATGCTTTCAATACATGTTTTAGTGGTATATCTGTAAAATTAGAGTGTTTCTTATAGAGACTAACTTTGTCATCTGCGTTTTTTCCTAGCCATGAACTGGACGTGGATGAGAACCCAGTGGAAGATCCTGAGAAAACCTGTTCTGCGTTGGGTTTTAAGTGCGGCACAGGACAAAAGTAATTGCTTATGAGGAACTCGGGGTTTCTTCATAGCAAATCAGCTTTCTTGTTATTACTGACATAGACCATTCATCTCCATTTCCGTTTTGTAAAGCTTTTGAAGATATTCCCAAAGTTAGTCTCTGCTCTTAATAAAACTGTCATTCTTTGGCTAGAGAGAGATGCAAAGGCAGAGACTAATAAAAGAACAAGGAAAGTGCTTTGAAACAGAAGTGTAACTCACAAGATACTTGCAGTTGTGTAAATGCTAGATGTCCAGTCAGCTACTTAAATTAGAGCTTAAAGGCTCTGACAATGAATGGTCCTCTCAGTTTGGAGTCCGGTGAGTTTAGATCATAATTTATAGCTGTTTCATGTTGGAATCAGGTTGCTTTATACTAGTAAAATGTTTCTATACTAATAAAGTGTTGCCAGGGTGCTGACCAGTGAAATTTCTTTTCTGGTGGTATGAGCTAAAGATAGGGTGGTCAGTGCTGTAGAAGTAACATCATAGGGCACAGGTAGACTGTAGCTTAGGTCTAGCGCTTCTGCGATATACAACTTGTTTAGGGTGTGGGTGTGTATATATATAGTGTATATATATATAATACATACATGTATATATTTCAGAGGAGTGTGTTTTGTAGTTGACAATCTTTGTTCTGCTTTACAAAAATTATTTTAAGTGAATTGCCCTTTTTATTTAATTACATTTGCCAGGAGACAGAAGTAGCTGGTTTGGACATTCTTTACAGCCACCAAAGAGTTGTTTTGTTCTAGTAATCAGGCATTTTTTCATTTCCTATTCTTTAGGCTGGTCTGGAAAATAATTTCTATCAAAAGTTACATACATATGTGTGTGTGTGTATATATATATATATATACACACAAGAAGAAAAAAAGAAAACCCAAAACAACCCAAAATCAAGTTGGATGAACATTTTCAAATAAAAATATGTAAAATTTTTCATGAAGGTACATTGTTTCGCAGCTATGTTCAGTGACATATATTTTATTTTAAGACTGGAAAAAATATCTCATAAAAAATAGTTTAAGTCATCTTCTGTAGATGTCAGCATTCATGTTAAAACTTCCAGGCTGGAAATTAACCAACTAACAGGGGGTTGGTTTGTGGTTTTCAATTTCAGGTATGGTGGAATTCCCGATTTCACCCACCGAAGTGTGCAGTACTTGGAGAAAAAAGCAAAACTCAAGTCCAAATTCTTGGATATGCGTAAACCAAAGAAGAGCAAAAACACACACATCTTCTTTACAGAGGAATCTGAAATGTCTTGCAAAAAACAAACAACTTTGAAGAAGGTAGGTTTAATTTTTAGTGTTGCTGTAATTCATAGATTTATCTGCTCCCTTAGTATATTGGTGTATTCTTGGCAATCTGTCAAGGGGATTTTGAGCTTGAAGGGTGAAGTTATGTGAAAGTCATTCCTAACATCTGGGTGCATCATTCCTTCGAGATGTGTGTAGGTTTCTATAGTTACTACCAGTATCTCTGGTTTTAAAAGGCATGTGGGGGCATTTGTTAGTGCTGGCATTTCAGCAGGGAGAGAAAAATGTTTGTATAGGTTAGTGTGATTTGTGTAATGCTGTGTTCTTAGTAATTTGTATCAACATCTTTACTTACACCGCTGCCTGCATTTATTTTAAACTATAACTTTATGTTTCATTATTTTTATCTCAGAAATTACTAATAAGTAGAAGAAAATTGTTCACTGTAGATTTTTCTGAGTTAAGCCCCTTTAAAATCTGTTACGTCGGAACTCCAGCCCCACTGCTATGATTTTTGATCAAAAGAAAAGCTCAACCATTGCCATCTTGTACCTGAGGCCAGCATAGTTCTAGGGCAGTTTTAATTGTGTGAAGGAAACAAAGTTATACGTTTCCTCGGACTTTCTGGTAAGGAACTGCCGCAGGCATAGGGCCACTCAGAGCAACTGTGATGTAAAAGTGAGCACCTGCAAATGCCCTTGAAGAGTATAGACTAGTGGCTGCATGTTGGTTAGTATGTGATGTGGGGATGTCTGCTGTGCAGCAGAACCCTCCAGCACATGCACCATTTGGTACATCTTGCAGATGAGGATGAAGGTAATATATGAAGGTAATTTTACCTGTTGATGCTAACCTAAAAGTCAGAGTACAGCTTCTGTGACTGTAGATTCGAGACAAGGTAGTGAACTAAAAAGTAGTAGTCTTGGTCACCTGTGCCGTGGCAAGTCTGACTATATTTCAGATATTACTTGAGAATGATTTAAACCCAGACAGGATGGAGAGGAGCACTGGAAGAATGTAAAACCCACAGGTTGAGATAAGAACAGTTTAGTAATTGAAATAATAAAATTATAAAAGAAATAATAACAATAATAATTATAATAATAATAACAAAAAAAAGAAGAAATAAAAGTTCGGAAGACACAGCTGATGCACAATACGATTGCTCACCAGCCACTGACCAATGCCTAGCCCACCGCAGAGCAGTGATTGATCCGTCCCAGCCAATTTCCCCACAGTTTATATACTGGTCATGACATGCTGTGGTATGGAATACCCCTTTGGCTAGTTTGGGTCAGGTGTCCTGTCTCGGCTCCCTCCTGACTTCCAGTGCCCCTCCACACTGGCAGAGAGTGAGAGACTGAGAAGTCGTTGATCAGGGTAAGTGCTACTGAGCAACAACTAAAACATCAAGTGTGTTATCAGCATTGTTCTCAGACTAAAGCCAAAACACAGCGCTGCACCAGCTACTAGGAAGAGAATTAACTCTATCCCAGCTGAAACTAGGACGTACGTTCATCAGTCAATTTTTGTGGAGTTTCCCTTTTGCAAATAGCTGGTATCTAGTTCCCAAAGATAACTTGTTTCCAAATGGTGTAAAAAGGGAGCTCAGTTGGTGACTTCCTGAATGTTTTGACTCTGGATATTTTACTTCTTTTCAAAATATGTATGGCAGAGAGTTCATGCATGGCAGGTGCTTTTGAACTGTAACGCTTAAGCTGTGGTCTTGCGAACTGGTTAACAACACCATCTGATCATCTGTGATATTTGACAATTGCAGGTGGAAATGTTCCTAAAGCGGGTTAATAAACCCGGAGCGGAAGCCACATCCCAGGCAGCCTTAACTCAGGGCAAAGTGGAGGTATTGTCTGTGAGCAGTGACTCAGAGGATCAGGAAGGCACTACTGCTGCACAGACTGCGACGCTGAGCGCTGAAAACCAAAAGCCACCGTCTTCCAGTGTGTCCCCCACGGAACCTGAAAGGGGTTACCTTGAGGAGGAAGTGCAGGAGGTGGCAGCAAGCACCTCCAGTGGCCAGGGTGCGGGGAGGCAGGAGAGTCGGCAGCTAGTCTCTCTGGATATTCCCGATTATCTCTGCGCAGAGACAGAGGACGTCAGCCAAGGTACATCAGTTTCCAACAGACTGGAAATGAGTTGGCAGTGGACTTAGTACTGCCTTACTGCACATTGGTGTAATTTGGGATTTGTTTATTCTGTTTATTCAAAGAAACTCATTAAGTCCAAGGGTTAATGAGGTTGATTGAGACCTGTGCTAGTGGAAGTGTCTTCAATATTGGCAGTATTGCTTTATAGATGAAGAGTCGTGGTTGATCTAACAGGTCTAATCTGTTAAACACAGTCTAACAGGTTTCAATTCACACCCTTTTTTCCCTGTAAGGATGAGGGTGATTAACTCCATGTAGATGCACAGACCATGAGGTTTGGGGTTCTCAGTGCATATTGCTGAGCTTTGGGGAGTATGTGTTGTTGAAATTCTTTTCAGGGGAATGGGGGAGGAAACCTGTGTTACGAACTTTTCTATTAAACACTGTAACCAAAGGAAAACAGGCTTATTCAGGTTTCTGCATACAGTTTAATCCTTCCTACAGTAATTTGATTATGTTAGATTTCCACGTGAAAGCTCTCGTCTAGATTGTTTCTTATTCCTTATTTATACAAGGGCATTAAATTGGTCTCTGATTCACTTGTTTGCTCACTATATAGAGTTTATTGCCATCAGTTGAAGATGATGGCTAGCCTGTTAAGGCTCTTGACCTGAAGTGTTATTTAGGACTGTGACTGATACCTGTCAGGTAACACCATTCCCTTGAAATAGAGGATGCTTTTTTTTTAATTTTTTTTTTTAATTTAAGCCACTAATCTGCATAATCTGGCAAACAGCAGAGAAGGACATTTAACAGTGTTGTTAAACCTGAGCATCTTGCATCTTAACTCTCACCTACCTACAGATTACATTCCTAGCCTACAAGAACAGTTACTGTTAACTTTTGCAGTGTCTTCCAGATGTAGATGAAAAAATTACCACAAAGAAGAAGGAGAAAAAAAGGAGAAGAAGGAACAAAATTGCACTGGGAGCTATGCCTGCTGAGATTGCTGCTGATCCAGAGCTCATCAAGTACTGGGCACAACGCTACCGGCTGTTCTCTCGATTTGACGAGGGAATTAAACTGGACAGAGGTGTGCTTAGTACAAAGTGTGTTTAGTGGTATAAGATATATCCAAACCTATGGCACTTCTCACAGTTTGTACTGATTTTCTTATATGAGGAGTGTTACTGAGTGTGTGTTTGCACATGCTCCCCAGCAGGCAGGGGAGTCTTGGACTTCAGTAGAGCTTCTAGCTTGGGACACCCCTGTTTGTATTAGTCCTCATGTTTGCCAATCATGATGTACCCAAATTTTGCTTGGTCTTTCTCAGAAACTCGATGACATTTTTCTATTTCTATATTTTATAAAATAATTTTGTGAAACTTCCAAATGTGCTGATGGACCTAGTTTTGTTCCGACTTTCAGCATTCGCTTTCAAAGTTACTTTTTTCCATGTTTACATGGAAACCACTTCCAAATCATACATTTTTAGGTAAAAAAAGATTAGGATTACTGGTTCTTTATATCTGGGGTATATTGGTTTTGTAAGCCTTTCACTTCTAATGCTTTCTCACATAAACATGTAGATTATTTGGCAGACCAGACATTGCTGTAAAGAAAATAACACTGGATAAGAGAGGATACATATCTGGGTTTATTTGTCATAGAACAGTCATGCTGTATGAAGCTTTTTGTAGCTGTCTCAGTGGACTTGTCCTTGATAAGGCAGGATCCTCAGCACCACATTCAACAAAGCATTTACTGAGATTTGGGCATATTTGTTTGCTTCAGTGAGACTTTGTTTGCTTAGCAAATTGCTGGACTGACCTGAGTTTATCACCTTCAAAGCCTGTATTTCCTGGTCGAATGCGCTAAGCCAAAATTGTTGGGATTAACACTAAACCTTCAGTTGTGTGTGTTGTTTGTTTGTTTTTAATTTAGGTGACCTTGGAATAAGAAATGAAAATACACTTCTTCCTTTCCTTTGCAGAGGGCTGGTTTTCTGTTACTCCTGAGAAAATAGCTGAGCATATTGCTGTCCGGGTTAGTCAGTCGTTCAACTGCGATATCATAGTGGATGCGTTCTGTGGGGTTGGGGGAAATGCTATTCAGTTTGCACTGACCTCAAAAAGAGGTAAGCAGATGTTCTATGTAGCACTCTTTTTCCCTAAAAATTTGGGTATGCCCTTTGTTCACTGCTTTTTAATCCTTTTTTTCAGTGCTTCCAAAGCAACAGAAGCTTTTTTGTTTCATTAGATTTATAATATGAGCTTCCTGTTTTTACAAAGGACCTATAAAACTGCTTTTCTATTTTAAGTCAGAGTTGGATTTGTGTGGTACTAGTCAAAGTTATTTTTACATGTTATAGTAACTAGCCTGTCAGATGCTCTGAAGATTGCTGGTAAAGGTTGAGTTCTGTTTGCAGTGCTGAATAGTGCTTTTGCGTGAGAATAGTGCTTAAAACACTGGAATGGGATCATGTGCTGGTGCAGCAGAAGCAAATACAGAAAAGTGATAATAACAACTTAGTATTAGTCTAAGTTCCTGTTGCCAGCTAATGAAATTGCTGTGAAAGATTGAGAGTGCTTCTGTAAAAACACTGACTACTTGATATTCATCAAACACTCCAGAGAAAAAATCAGCTCATTTAATGCTTCTGAGTAATTTCTGAGCAAGACAAATGGCAGTTTCTACTGCATTCAATTTGGTAGGCTATAAATATTTTCCAAATTTCACTTTTCACATTTCCTGGCCAAATTTTTACTTCTGTGATTATGCACTGCCCTTGTATCACCTCTCTTGTGCCGTGTTGTTTGGGGTTTTTTAACTCAATTTTCAGTACAATGTTACCCGCCACAGATAAATGTTCAACAAAGGGGAAGAGTAAGTTTCTAATTGACACCATTGTCAGGCTCCTGCAAAGATTGAAGCAAGGAGGACTTCTTCTCTTAGGCAGACAGCCTAAGACAAAGTTTACAACTTGTCTACTACTTGAGCTGAGACGGAGGATTGTCATGTTAGTAGATGTATGACGGCCAAAAGCTTAAGCTTCTCAGCTTTGCAACAGCAGCTGAGCCTTCTCAGTCTTTGCTGTGTGACTTCCCTTGTTGTTTTGTAAATACAGCAGTTGTGCTCTCGGTGACACTTCTGCTGCTGCCACACAAGTGCAGGTCCTTCCCTTCTACGGAGCTGTTGCTTCGTGTCTGCTATGACCAACAAAACTGAAGTAGTCACTCACTGCACAATAGTAGGTTATAGACATGACTTGTATCTGGGGGCTGCAGAGGAACACCTTTCCTGTGAAAACCTCCTTTTGGTGGTCACTTGGCATTAGCAGTTCAACTTAACCTCTGTGTTTGCTCTCTTTGGTTTGCAGTGATTGCTATTGATATTGATCCTGAGAAGCTCAATCTTGCGCGCAACAATGCTGAGGTATATGGTGTGGCAGATCAGATAGAATTTGTGTGTGGAGACTTCATGGTGCTGGCTGCTGACCTGAAAGCAGATGTTGTGTTCCTCAGCCCACCCTGGGGAGGGCCTGACTACGCCACGGCTGAAATCTTCAATATCAAGACCATGATTTGCCCAGATGGATATCCTTTCAGAGTTATATGCTTGGGGTGGTGATTTTCAGTTGTTTACGAGTGGTTTTCTCTTTCTTCCCCTCCCTCTCTTGACATGGGCTTTGCACGTCCGGCTGACTGGGAATGATTTGACCAGCAGCTGAAGTCTCAGATGTGCTGCATTTGTTTAGTCCTGCCCTAACCTGAGCTATACGACTGGGGGTTGGAATAGATGACCTTTGAAGGTCCCTTCCAACCCAAGCTATTTTATGATTCTGTGACTGACCACCTAAAATTTAGTATTTTTATTATAAGTTTTTATTTTAAAAAAGTCATGAAGAGTTCTTAAAAGTAAAAAATCGCTTAAAGAATTGTAGTAGTTTCTTAACTTAAAGCATTCATTCAGCAATTTTAACTCTTTTATTTTATTAAAATACCCTAAGGCAATCAAATAGCCATGTGGTATGTATATATAGGTAATAATTAGTCACATGAGCTATGACTTTGTCATTAATACCACTTTTTAATTGATTTATGAAAGGTGTATCTTATTTTACATGTCTTACTCAAACTTCTCAATCATAGCGCCTAACTTGGGAAATCACAGAAGAGTGCAAGCAAAATATTAACCCTTTCAATTAATGTATAAAATTCCAGACTTATTAACAGTGGTATTGAGTACTCATTCATCTGGGAAGGTATTAGCATAATAGTTTCATCAAATATGAAGTGTGGTGGGTTTTTCCCCAAAAAATAATCTTAGCTGTTCCCTTTTTGTCTAAAATGTAGCCATGTTTGTAAGAGTAAGAAACTCTTTGTATGTAAGTGTGACAGATATTCCATGAAATGGATTAGCAAAAAATATCAAACCAATGTACTAGCTATAAACTACATTCAGATTTCTCAAATACATCTGTAGCTCAGTTAACTTTAAAAGTGAGGTTGGCTTTTTTTCTGTTTTCTAGGGCAATAATGATGAAACAGATTTTGTGTATTTAGGCAATACTGGTTTCTGCATTTCAGAAGAGTAACTAAGGCATACCCAGAAGACTAGCTATAATTTAATTGCATAATAGCTGTGTTTAGAACATTCTTTTAATATAAATGTATATAAAACAACTTCTCCTTCCCCATTCTTGTTTTTTTCCTTTACTGGCTTCTACATTTGAAATTTTCAGGCTCTCCAAGAAGATCACCAACAATATTGTGTACTTTCTACCTCGGAATGCTGATATTGACCAGGTGTGTTACTGGATAAGGGCTTGGTAATTAAAAAAAGCTCAGCTGGCTTAATAGGTATTACAAGCACAAACTTACTTAAGACTTTAAAGTCTGTTCAGCTGCATGTGTTGGGGTTTTGTCTTTAGGTTCAAACCTTGAGTTATTTCTGTGTTTGCAGTACTTTTGATATATTTAGAAATGGGAGTAGTAGATTATTTCCGTGGTTTTGATACTGTTCCTTCATAGAGCAACAGATTGGAGGTTCTTATAGGAGATCCAAAGTGAGTAGAGTTCTTGAATGTCAGACAGATACATCATTTAAAAAAAAATAAAAGGATATTTTAACCTTTTAACCAGCTCTTATTATCTGATAAGCTCCTAAGTCCTAAACTTTCATGGCTTTCAGTTTCTGAAGGAGTTGCAGGAAATCATGGCACAGCCTGTAATCACTACTATCACTGATAAGTAGATCAGAGACAAATGTCATGCCACCAGAGGTGGTACTGATGCTGTCCAGACAAGCATGTGGTTTCATATGAGCTGTTTGCATTGCAGTGATTTGATAGTTAGATGCCTCACTGATTTGATAAACACACAATTTGTTTCACTGGTGTGGGGTTTGGTTTTGCTTCCTTTTTTTTTTTTTTTGTATTAGGCATTTTTGATTTAGACTTTTAAAAAAGTAACAAGTTGACTGTTACAATGCCACTGAGTGTCTGGTTTAGTTCCCTCTGTGTACCTTCTGTTAATTACATCTTGTAGCTGTTTCCAAAGAAGGGAACAGAGGTGGTGTTCTCATCTACAACACGCCACAGAACTTTGCAGGGTTATTTCCTGCCTTTACAACAGCTGTGTCTGACTTCAAGCAGGCAATGTCTCCAGCCACTTGGTGGCTTGCAGAATCACTGGTGGCAAACAGCTGGCTTGAGAAACAGGCTGAATTTCACGTGGCCTGAGTATTAGCACACCATGAGCCCATGCTATGCACAGCACCGTTTGAATGGCAGGTGATGATTCAGTTGTGTTTCGGTTTTAGGCTGGTGAAAAGCCAAAGTAGCTTTTGAATCTTTGAATAGGGACCTTAATTCTAGGCAGGGTTTCTCTAGTTTCAACTTCTAACCACTGCATTTTATCAAGTGTTTCATTCCCACAATGAGGAATGACTTTACCGGTTTCTGCTGTGCTCATGAGCATTTTTTACTGGATTTATAAATGGGCAAAGGTATCTACATTTCACTTACGTTCTCACATACACATGTAAGAGTATTACCCATAGGCCTGCGCCTATTCCTATAGAAGAGCTTGACACCTCTATGTGGTTGTATTAGGTGTCGTGCCACCTCTACATCTTGGTCTGATTGTCTCTGCTTTTGTTGTGCTCTAAGTGTTCCTTAATGTACGTCCACAGGTTTGCCTATATACAAATATCTGAAGAGTAACTGCTGTTGCTTAGAAACAGCTTTGTAGTCATGGCTGAGATGTTAAAAGCACGTGGTTGGAGGCCTGGGTTCAGTTCAGTCATCCATACTATGGGCTACTCTCAGGAAGAGAAATCATCTGTTATCTCTAGAGATTATGCCAACGTAAGGACAAAAATGTATAGGTTGATGATCTGAGTGGGGAAAGAGGATCTGAATCTAGGCCACTGTTTAGGGAAATGTAGTCTTGATCCTGTGTGAACAGAGGTGTGTCAAACATGACCATTCCAAACATGACTTTAGTGGATAGTCTGGTCCATAGTTGTGGGTTTGGCTGCCTTCATCTCTGACTAGTTTCTGAAGTTACTGCCACTACACTTCCAGGGCTGTGAATCCCCAGAAAAGATTTGTCATCAGAGTTCCTTAATGGTTAGTGTAGACAGTTGTCTTCTCAGTCTGCTCATGGTTTTGCCCACAGTTCTCATCCATTGTACTTTTCTCATGGACTAGACAGGGTACTTCTGCTGCGACAGCTGACTTTGGCAAAGGCCTATGGACACAACTGCTAGGGTGTAGTGTTGTCGCTTGGTTTATGAATGTAGTCCATAAACTTGAGGGGCCTGAAAAAGCTTGATGAAGTAAATCTGGAAATTATTTTGCAGGAGATTAATACCTGGAAAGTGGATAACTTGGATAAAGCCGTATTTGTTGAACAAATTATCTGATGCCTCAGATTTAAATGGAAAGTTAAAACCTAAGTTTGATTTGTGATAATGTAGCTGAGGAATGTAAGATTTGTCTCTTCTGTGTCCTCAGAAATTAACTCTGTGTGCTTGCACGCATATGGAAGGCTTTCAGAGGTTGCTTAGCGCTTAGAATAGCTGGTGTGACATACTTAATTTGTAAGGTGGTAGTTGTTAAAATTTAAGTGCTCTGCCTCTAGTCTTTCATTGATTGGCTTGAACCTAAAACCGAGCTATGGTTGTGTGCTTTGTCAATTAAAACTGATTTAGAAGCTGACTTAATTGCCATTGCAAACCTCTGTGAAGATGTTTATACTGACTGTAAGCCAGTGCTTCAGTGCAAATTTGCTTGTCTGACAGTGGATCTTGGGCAGAAATGGAAATAAATGCCCAGCCAGTTAGAAACAACCTTACAATAAAAATACTGTTTAACCTTTAGTTAAAGTGGTGCAAATTTAGTGGAAAATATGTTCTTTTTACAGTTAGATAACTCACAGAATAGGGATCCTCTGCTGGCCTGAAAGCAGGTGGTAGCTGACCTTGACCTAGCTGTGTCAGAGGACTTGTTGTTCATTGCGTCATTGGTAGACAAGACATCCAACCTTGGCCTACATGGTTTTATTCTAAAGACAGTGCTTATTGTGTCTGCAGGCTTGGCCTTTTCTGTGTAGGGTTAGTCCTGTAGGGAGAGATGGGGTTCTTTGAATTCCGTACAAAATTCTCCGAGTTAAGGTGAAAAATAAGTGAACTTCTGTACTTCTGCCTCGAGAGGGAGCAGCGAACCAGCCATGAAGAATCGAGCGTTTATTACTTATCCTGACCGTGAATGGCCCACGTACTGTGTTGTGCCTTAGTGATTATCCTAAAGTGCTTCACCGTTCTTTGCAGACAGTCGTATTGTACAAATTTACAGAGGGTGCCTTAATTCAGAAGCAGATTTTTCTCTTTTTGCTAAAAGACAATCTTATACATGTATCTACTTAGGATGGGATTATCTTTAAGTCTTTCTGATTTTAAGCTGCTGGAAATGTTGCATATTTAATATATTGAGCATACAGTATTGATTTTGGGTTGCATATTAGTCTGTCAAAACAGCAGGATAATTTTCAGCTAACGTTTCAATCTTTATGACCTTTATAGCACAGCAAGCAAATCTATTAGGAGAATATTGGTCTACTTTTAAGACAAGTGACTTTGCTAATTGAAGATGATTCTGAGAGTAAAATGCTTGATTATTATTCAGTTTGAGAGATACCTATTTTGAGTTAGAAAAGCCATACCGTTTCTGTATTGAAAACTTTGTGTGCATCTTTACTACTTGAAAGTTTGATGACTGGTGCAAAACTTTATAAATTGGGTAACTTCCTGGGGGTTTTGGAGATTCGGAGGTACTTTTTTTGTTGTTGTTTGTGATAGCTATGCCTAATTTAGTGAAATTTCACTGTTGTTGGAGTTTTTGCTGTCCTAAATGTTGGTGTGTCAGACCTGGTTTATATTCCAAATACTGCCAGAAGATACTAGTTACCTTTTGTTCCTTGTCAAGTGTATAGAGTGACTCCCTGAGCCCAGAATTAAGCAAAGTGCTCTTGACCTTGATAATCATAAAAGAATACACGTTGTGCAGGCACTTTTCTTAGTTTCTTGTCTTTGTACCCACCTCATATTTGTCATCCATTTTGAGAGAATCTAGAGTTAGACACCGAAGACTTCTTCTGTCTTCTTCTTCTGTCTTCAAGTCTGGTGCCTGTATGACAAGATGTTTGCTGTGTTTCTGATTTTGAAAGTCCAGTTGTTACAAATGACTGATCAGTGAAGGGGGTGTGAAGATGGGTAAAACTCATTTATTTTAATTCTGTCTGGTGTCATTCAGAGAACAGAAAATCATACCAGAGAGGTCAGTTTAATAAATCAGTATATGATAACCTCTCTGCATTAAGACATTTAATGGCAGGCTGACTAGTAGAACTGCCACTGGGCCCATTCATTTAGCTATGATTTTAGACTGGAGACCTAGCCAAATGGGACCTGCCAAGCAATGTCATATCTGGTTTAGGAGTAAATATAACAATGAGCAAAGCAGGGCCAGGAGATGAACTCAGATGAAGTGAGTGGCCAGGAGATGAACTCAGATTAATTTTAAGATGCTCGGGTATTAGGAGGTTTGGCAGGTCTGCTCTGGGTTGATGTGTTTTGCAGGCTGATCATTTCTAAGTGAACATAGTTGTGTACACTTCAGCTGTGACTATCATGTTCATAGTGGCAGCTTTTAAGCAGCCTGTTTTAAACTCACATCTGTTCCCTGTCCTTGATAAAAGACAAAGCCAGAAGACATCCCAGCTTACACTGAGGGCGAGTGGCACTTCTGGACTTCAGTTTTCCTAAATCTCATAGCACTTGAATACTGAATTGTAATTTGTCTGCTTCAAGTCTAATAAATAAATAAATAAATGTTTTCTGGTCTGTCAGAGGGTGGCAGCACCACCATGGCAGTGGCAGAGTTCACCTGCAGACCTGTACATTTTGAAGAATGCTACCTGAGAACATTTTGGTTTATTGTTTTTCATACACAAAAAAAAGCTTGTTTTTCTCATACCCAGAAAAGTAAGTAATGATAAACTTTTTATCCACAGTTATCTTAATTGGTGGCTGGAACACCTAAGTAAGTTACTTTACTGAAGGAAATTCAATATGATAGCAAAGAGCCTGTGAGGCCAGCAGGAAAACTTTTGAGATCAAAAATACACCTGAACAATATAAGGCAAGTTTGCACCTTAAGCAGCTTGTCCTCCTGAAGTAATCTTCCATGGTCATCTCTCTTTTCATATTTCTTTTTTGATATCTCCTATTTTAAACATGAGACCAACCTTGCTGGCTACATTCTTAATGCGCTGTGGCTGTGTCTGTAGTTTATGGACCATTTCCATCAGCAGTTTCTGAACTGAAGGGTGAAGCATCAAGGTGAGATGGATACAGGGAGGCTTTAACTGAAGCTGCATCCTTTGCCTTTGCCTGTGGAAAAGTGTGGCACATGTAGAAATAAACCCACACAGCAAAGGAGGCAATATCTGCCTGCTTGAGCATGTGAGTTTGGGCTAACAATCAAACCAGTATGCGAGAGTTGCCATCAGGGAATTGTTGTATTTGTACAGGAAAATGCAAAATAACCAAATTTTGGACTAGTCTGTTTTTTAAAAGAAATTGAGAAGCCTTTCTCTATTCACCATTGTAGTTCACTGCAAAATCAGGAGATGTTGGTTGATGAGAAAATGAACATGAGCCAGCAGTGTGCGCTCGCAGCCCAGAAAGCCAACGGTATCCTGGGCTGCATCAAAAGGAGTGTGACCAGCAGGTCGAAGGAGGTGATCCTGCCCCTCTACTCTGCTCTCGTG
>JANHGB010029830.1:0-53819 GCA_026283785.1 Coracopsis vasa
TGGGGTCAGCAACAACTTCTCTGGGCAACCTGTTCCAGGGTCTTATTACCCTCATAGAGAAGAATTTCTTCCTAATGTCTAATCTAAATCAACCTTTATTCAGCTTAAAGCCATTCCCCCTTGTCCTATCACTCCATGCCCTTGTATAAAGTCCCTCTGCAAATTTCTTGTAGGCTCCCTTTAGGTGTTGTAAGGCTGATATAATTTGCTGTATTGTATCACATACTGGACAATTTAGGTAGGTAATGTGTATTTAGCAGAGGCCATTTCCTAGAATAAAAGACTTCGAAGAGCCCTAAACAAAGCTGCTTAGACACATTGTAATTTATTAATTAAATTACTTAAATAGAAACTCATTGCATGTATTAATTTTTCTCTTTTCATCTAGAATATGAAAAGTGGGATGTCTTTTTCACTTAAGAACATCCTGATCCTAAATGAAAAATATAATCAGTCAGAAATTATTCCAAAATGCACTTTAGAGTAAAAAAGGATTATGATGAGAATGTGGGATTCCTAAACATTTCTTAACCAAACCAACCAGACACTAAACACAGATTACGTGTAACCTCAAAGGGAACCTAAAACTGACATCTGAAACTGAGGTCTAAAGAGGACAAGGAATGCAACACAGTCAGCAATAACATGTCTGGTACGCCAGCTGGGGGCGAAGATAAACATTGGGCGCAGATGTGCAAGCCTCAGCTGTGGTGGAAAAACAGAGTATCTTGCTGTCCTAAGGTTCATGCATTTATGGCTTCGATGCAGTGACGTGCTGTAGGGCCACAGCCACTTGACTGTCATCCTCTGCCAGGGAACGAGCATGTCACTTATGCCAGAGGCTGTCAGGCCTCAGTTGGTGTTGCCAGCAGCAGCCTGGCAAGCTGCAGTTCTGAAACTATAAAAATTTTTGACATTGTCTAAAGGAAAAAACCCTTTGCAAATGCATTAACATCAAGCTCATTCATAAAAGCTCTCCTTAGTAATATAAGTTCTCCTTAGTAGCACCATGCCTTAATTCTGCAGCAGGGAGCAAGTGAGAAACCTGCTTTGTAGGCTTTTCTTTCAGTGTTTTTCATTTTCTAGTGGAAAATTATGAGTCATGCACGATGGTGGGCTTAGCAGTTTCTCTTGTTTCTGAAGACATATTAATTGCGTTCTCCATTCAGTTGTGGTTAGGCTTGAATGGGGGAAAGAAAAATACTATAGGCAGTTTAGGAGGCTGGGCATGTGTCAGTGGAGGAGAAATACAGGTTACCACTTTTGTAGTGTGTGGTTAAGCAAAACTGAAATCACAATATCCATAGTTCACTGATAGTTCTTATTTTGCAGAACAACCTCTGATATCTTAAATACAGTAATCTCCTCGAAATTTTCTCCGAAGAGCTAGTGGGCACTTATGTGCTATGTTATTTGAGGTGGTTTGAATTGCGGGGTTTTTTTTGAATGAGGAAGGTAGTGAGAAAAGGATATTTACTGTGCAGGCTTTTTGCACACTCATTTTTCTATGGTTAATTCTTGATGAGTAGATAACAAACTTTTTAATCTTGAGAAAGGAGAACTATTCTATAGTTTTGGATTTGAAATATTTTCCTATCTCTTCTATTCTTCACTGAGCTGAAAGGAAGAAAATTATTATTGGAATCGCGGTTTCAGAAGTAAGTAGATATTTTATTTTTATTGTGTATCTATATTAGTGTGTATTGTGTGAGTGTCTACTAGGAGGTGGTCAGCATCACAGGATGACTCAATGCTTTCTAAACTTCATACAAAATTTGAGGTCCTTAACATTTTTATTTTTTTTTTAATCACAGTGTAAAAATTTAGAAGAAAGAATTACTTCTAGGAAAGGATTCTAAAGCTTTACCTTGACTCACTTAAATTTTTATTCAGAGTAATATTAGACAACAGTTTAAGATAGAAGGATGAGTGATAAAAATGCTTAATATAATTCCATCTGCTATTGTAAAACCTGTGTTTGGTTCTACCCTTTCATCTGTATGAGGATAATTAATGTGTTCCTAATCACTCATTCCTTCTGTCCAAAAGAATAAAAGAGGTAGAGCTTAAATAGGTGCTGAGATGCATGAAAGAAGTTTTTTTTGGTGACTAGAAATGGCAGAGAAAAAAGAATCTAATGACAAAAATGAACATCAGCAAATTGATATTTTCAAGTGTCTGGATGACACAAAGAACAAGTGCACCATTATACAAACTTGTTTCCTAGAACAGAAAATGGATTGAAGAAAATTGCTTAGAATTAATTGCTATCAAGTCGACTTACAAGTGAAAATTAAAAGAAGTTTTATAGAGCAGTTGCTGAATGAGGTACTATATTAAGACTCCTGAGCAATCATTTATCTTAGGGTTAGTGTGATATAATGAGACTTGGGTCATTTATTCACGAATAATACATATATTTACCTAAGGGTGATAAACACAATTAAACAAAACTTTTCCTCAAATTACCTTGTGAATGCAACTTGCTGAATTCTGCAGGAAAAGTCTTGACAGAGAAGTTAGCCTAATAAGAACTGTGCTAAGTTTACTTGCTGCAGCAAGTACTCCACATCTCCCTGTATCAAGGATTAGTAAAATACAGCATTAGATTAATACACAAAGTATAGGATTCTATGTGTTACACTAAGGAACATTGTGACCTGAATTTTCAAGCTGGGATATTCATCAGATGCATGTTTTGTAGCAGAAAATAAGGAGTTCTTTATTAGAGCATTCAGTGGTACATTAAGAAATGATTACAGAAACTGTCATTTTTTTACCAGGACAAATGTTTATTGTTTTAAAATGTGTGTTCTGTAAAAGGCGCCCCACAATTAAATGCTTCCCCATTCATGTTTGCAGATCAGAACCATGAAAAGGCTCGTCCCATGCAAGCAACAACAATAGCTACCACATTGTGCGCATTTATTTTCAGATGAAAAACACTGCTGTCTCTTCAGTTAATAATCTCTGCCAATTTGGCCTGACTGATTTACTGCACATCATTTACTGATGCTGTCCAAATAATCTCTATTCATGCCACTAAAAGTCAGTGTCAACAACTGTAATAATAGTGCACTTGTTTCTTCACCGCTCCAAAAAAAAGAGACATCCTGAGTTCAAAGGGATCCTGAGAGAAATGGTGTTAATGAATGGCCTTCCCAGCTGTATGCAAGTGAAAAACCTCCCCAGGAGTATTGCTTAATGAAGCATTGACGTCACTGCCTTCCCAAACACACACCTTGCTTGGTCTTGTTGGCATTAGAACAATTGTACAGGTGAGCACAGAATTGGCCTCAATACCTCTAGTGAAGCCAAAAGGCTTTATCCCCCTAGACCAACTGACACTGAAGAAACACAAGACAATTTTCACCTACTTCAGCTCTAGTTCATCTAACCCAATGGGAGTAAGTAGTTATGTAAACTTTGAAAAGCAAAAGCAAAGAGAAAATTGAGTGCTGTAACCCTTCACTGATGTTTTTATGCTCCAGACTAGAATAGTAACTTTCTCCCTGAAATAATAATCACTTTCAGTGTCCTTCACAAGGACGTTCCACATTTTCAGAGGAGATTGAATTTTCTTTCACACTTTCCTCAGCCCTGGACCTCCTGCAATGGGATCTGATTTGGCGTCAGCCTCCGGTAGGCTACCCATGCCATCTGGAGAAGAGGCTTTCTGCAGACTGAATGAAACAGCTGTAGGAGTGTTTTTAGGGAGGGAAATGAATGTGGCAATAGAGGATTTGCAACCATTGGAGACTATTAGCAAGTATCAAGGCACTGATTTCACTCCCTGTTGAACTGAGGCAACTCTGCTTATTACACAGACAGTTTATTATGCCAGAGGGTGTTGGGTCAGTGGACTTTTCAACCACTGCCAGAGGCTTTATATCTCCCTAGAGCCTTCTCTTCTCCAGGCTAAACAGCCCCAACTGAGTTTTAATTCACAGGAGAGGTGTTTGAGCCCTCTGAGCATCTTTGTGGCCCTCCTTTGGACCTGTTCTAACAGGTCCATGTCTTTTTTTGTACTGGGGCCCCCAGAATTGGATGCAGTATTTCAGGTGGGGCCTAACAAGACAAGAATCACTTCACTCAGCTTGCTGGCCATGCTTCCTTTTACTCAGCTGGGGATACGGTCGTCATTCTGGGCTGCAAGCACACATTGCTTGCTCATGTCCTATTTTTTCACCTACCAGTATCCCCAGGTCTTTCTTGTCAAGGCTGCTCTCAATCCATCCTCCACCCACTCTGTATTTGTTCTTGGGGTTGTTGCAAGCCAGGTGCAGGACTGTTCACTTGGCTTTGCTGAAATAGTGCAGTCGTTTGTAGTTCTTCATCAGCATCATTCACTTATATCATCCTCATGCTGTTTTGAATGCAGTGTTTTACAAATTGCTCCCAAATTTAAGCATATTAAGTAAAGTTTCTTCAAGTAGAGTTGCACAACTCACTCTAAGAACTGGAAATGTTAAGAAGCCTTCAGACACTGCTGCTATACTATGCTGTAAAGTCCAGTAGCTCAAATGTTGATATTAAGGGTGACAGAAAGGACAAGAAACTTCTTATCGAGATTGTTTCACCTAATTTATATCACAGCACTGATTTTTAGTTGATGACTGAGCTTAGTAAGATAAAACCCAAACATAACCTATTGCATGTAAAATGCTATGCTTATGCCTTTGGTTGTCTATCTGAATGATGCATACTACTTTTCATTAATATAAGGGAGGTGAAACAAAACCTTGATGCTCTTATATATTTAGACGAGGGTGAAATCAGAATTTCTTCCAAAAAAGATATATGTTTCCTTTTTTTTATTTCTGATCTGAAGTTGCCCTTCCTTTCCCCCCTCCTTGTTCAGTCACAGAAACTTCCATTCATGTGAGAGTCACAGTCATTCCCCATCATCCTCTATTTGATATCACTTTATATTAAGAGCAGACGAGCTATACCGTTGTATTTATGAGTTTATGTTGTTATTAAAAGCAGCCATATAAAGCTATTCCAGCATGCATTATGACACAACTTTGTGTCAAACATTGCTCACTTTAACCAAGGCAAAAATGGAGTTTCTTCTTTTCAGTTAATGGAGCCGCTGCTACTTCCGAAGCCACTTGCAATCTTATTTGCATTGCTGTCTGTGTGCAGCCTTGTTTCTCATGTGATTGAAGGATGCTTTGAGTATTTCTGTCCTCAGGATTTCCCCTCAGTTAGCTCATTATATCTTTGTGTCTGCAAAAGCTGTTCATGCCAAATGAACAGGATTTTGGGTGCATTTTTTCTCAGTCCTCTATGCTAGCTGAATTTATTATAAAAAAGATTTCAGTGATATAATACTGAAACAGGACTTCTTCCATCTGTGAATATTTTAATATTTCATGTTAGAAAACTGTTGTTATACCAATATGAATACTAATATTAAAAATTGTGTTAGTTCTGGTATGTATGTTTATGCAATCTTTTGACGTATTAAACTATAAATATCTTAAGATGACAAATAAAGTTGTTGATGGACCAAACAACTGAAAGACCAAAGGCTACACATTAAATCCTGAACAATTCAAATGGAAAGTAAAGCAGGGCAGATGGATGAGAACAAACTTTAGCAGGATTCTCCATTCTTTTTAATCTTCAAAAGAAGCCTTGATGTCTTTTCAAAATGATCTAATCAACTGACAGATCTACTGGTCTTTCAATTGGGGTGACTGAAGAGAGGGTTCCAGCACAGAGCGGGACCTCAGAAGAGAGTTTAGCCTCCTCCCTCCCACAAGGTGTCTCTGTCCTACCTTGCGGGTGTTTCTAGTATGCTAAAGACCTTCGCTAGTGGGCACTCTAGACAAAAAGTCTGTCAGTAGTTTTCTTCTAGTACCTAATGTAAATCTTCTGTTGTGGAATCGAAGGAAGTTTATTTTCTTTTATCCATGATACAAGTTAGGCATTAGAAGGTCTTCTAAAACCGTTTCACTCCCCCCTTGCTCTCATCTCCTTCAAGCATCCCAAATATTTTTAATCTTTTCTCAGGAGGATTAATTTGATGCCCTTGAATGGGGATTAAACATTTTTATTTTGCACATTATATCTTCTGCACATTTGCAGAAATTCAGCCAAACCCAAGAGAGAGCCTCTGGAAGGAGCACAGTGCTGCTGGGGGTCGTTTGGACTCCTTGCCTTGTGCAGAGGTGCTATCAGCTTTCCTCTGTGCCATTGCACCAATTTTGAGATCTTTCTGAGTTCAAAGCATGGAGTCTGGGTGCTGTTGCCTCTCACCAACGCTTCCCACCATGGACCGGCACCCCGCTGTCACCTCTGCATCAAGCTGCTGTGTACCAACCACAGATGTGTCCATAGATCTAATAGATATCATAGATATCATGATCTGATGGTGCTTTCTAAGGATTAACTCCAAGAACTAATGCAAGTGGAGAGCTAAAAGTTTCTCCCTTTAAAACAAAAGCCAGCAAAGCCTCCTTGTGTTGCTCAGTACTTTCTAATATGATCTACACAATGCTCTGTTAGGACCATTGGTTTTAACATATCAATTTCCTGCATGCAGCGCTTCACTTCTGTCTGCCTTCTGTAACATCTGGTCAGAGAAGCTTCTCTGCTTTCAAGAAATCTCATATCTAATGCACACATTTGGAAAATTATTCTTTTCAAAATTTTAATGTTTTAGCCATATTTCCAATTATGTGATGGAACAAACTACTGCAATGTTTCAAACTTTAAAGTTCTCTGCATTTGGGTTTTTTAAGTATGATTTTCACTGCAGGTTGTAATCATTGTTTTTGTATTACAATTCTCTATTTGCAAGTAAACTGATTTTAGTTTATGAGAGAAAACTCTGGAACACACCTTGCTGGCAAACAGATATTCTGTTCTATGCTCCATAGTAGCAAAGAGACAAGCATCCAAATGAGCTGGGCACTGAAGTGTTGCTGGTATTTGGGGCATCAAGGTGGAACAAGAAAAGTCATGGTTGATTTGTTGGTTCTCAGTGTTCAGTGCTCACATTAAAAGGGACCTGAAGAAAGTGGAAACAAATGAAAATCACTAAGTTTCTCAGGAGACCTAGTGGCATAAGACAACCTATAACCTTTCTTCCAGATGGCAATTTTAAACCTAATCATTTGTTAACCCTGTGTGATGACCTCTGTGCAAAACCATTTAAACAATGTCACGCTGAAAATAAAGCATCATAACAAAATCTATACATAGAATTACTACAGTTATTTTTCACGTTTTTGTGTATAAAGTATATCCTTTTCTCAGAATCCCATTCTAAAAGTATGTTTCTTCTGCTGCACTTCCCCGCTCCCAATTTAAAATGCTCAATTCAAAAACAAGTATCAGTTTTTGGAAGAAAGTAAGTTATTAAAGGATATAAAGGACTGTGAAAGGTTTTCTTAATATTCTTAATGAGTAGGGACACAAATTAATGACAAGAATGGGAAAAAGTATGAGAAATATGGAAGAACTATCCATTAAAGAAAATCTATGTTCTTCTGAAAACCTATTTTATATGACTGATTCCTTCAGAGCTAATTTGTACAAAACAACATCTCAGCATCACACAGACTTTTCAGGACAGCTCAACTGAGTGTGCTGTTTTAATGCACAATTATTTTCCAGAAAATAATGTGTTTTGTAAATTAATGGCAAAATTTCCTAAAGGTCAAAGGAAGGTTTAAATAAAAGCCTAAAGATTTATTGCAAAGTAATAAAGGTAAAATATACTTTCAGATGCATAGTTTTATCTTTTGACAAAGCAGTGAGAATAATTTGAAATTCTTTTCACGCATTCCTGACTCGTCTAACACCAGAAAATAAACTGAAACCCTTATTTTTATACCTATTTCTAAGATCCCTTACTTAAAACAAACCCCAAGCAAACAAATGAATCTGAGAGAGAAAAAAGTACTGTATAGGGTCTCCAATGAGAAACTATTTCTACACTCAGAGCGAAATTCTGGGTTGGGCTGGAGTTTTCTTGTCAGATTAAATAAGCCCCTCTTTAATGTTACCCCTTTACTATTAAGAGTTTGAAAAAGAAATACTAAAGTCAAGGTATAGAACAATGACATTTTAGGGAAAAATAGCAATTGATAAATTCATTTATGACTCATGATTGAACAGCAAAGACATTAAACACTTGCAATTTTCACAGAGTCTTCTGGCTCAATTTTATGCTGGTTTAGTGTGTAAATCTTTGATGACCTCTGCCTTCAGCATAATGTGTTTTCTTAACTATTGCATTCTGCCTATATATTTAGAGAAAACACCTTAAATGCTGCACACTAGCAATAATTCAAGCTCCTTTTGTACTGTCCCTTTCCCATGCTTCATTCCACAGGTATTGGTAAAGCAGCGTAGTCATTCATTCTTCAAGTCCTATAAATCATAGTCTTTCCTCATTACACTGGCCATAACATGCCGATCCATTTGAGTTATGTTGTTTACATGATGCTGACAGCAGGAACTTGCTTGAAAGCAAGACACTTTTCTTAAAATAGCAATCAGACTTCAAAGGGAGCAAGGATTGTTACCCTATGGGCTTGCATTTGAAGAAGCAATATTTCTGGTTGGTTTTTCTTTTGATAAAAACCACTTGAGAATAATGGATGACATTTAAATAGCCAACATACCTAAAAGTAAATTTACCCCGACTTTACATATGGGTGAGGGCTGTTTCAGAAGATATTCTTGCCCATATTCCTGTCTAGCAAGCTAAATGTATGCAATATGGGAGTGATGCTGTGGAAGTAGACATCCATCACCATTTAATAACGTAATGTAAGCCACGTAAACTTATAGGCATAGTGTTATTTAGTGCCAGAGCAGCAGATCACATACAGTTCAATATGACAGATATGCTGAAGTTTCTAGCTACAAACCTTTGTAGTCTGTACTTGTTTTGAAGGAAAGATCAGACGTTACATGATAATCTTCACTATCCATCCACTCCAGCTTCACTTCAGGTCCCTACTGAACCTCAGCAGCTTATGTTAGAGACAAAGGTTTTGGCTCCCATGCCCCTGCCATGTGGTTCGCTCTCTGTGTTAGCCACCTTACTGGCTGAAATGTGCTTCTGATAAGAATTCAATATGCTGATCAGAATAGAAAAAGGGTTGGATTAATGGGGGAGTAGGTGCAACCCATCAAATATTTCTTTAATACTATGGACGCTTCTGAATATTTGGACTATTGATATTTGTCTCCTATTTAAGCTTTTAGACCCTTCCACTCTCCTCTCCAAACCTTTCATAGCCATTTTGGCTGGCATACCACAGTTTGTGAATCTGAAATTCATACTGAGGAAATAATTTTCATATAATTTATTATTATATATGAATGTAATGAAATACCAAGTAATCTAAGAATATGAACTTCTCAGGTTTTAATTTATCTTCTGTAAGGGTATAAATCCTTTTTCCATGTATAAGAGGGCAGAAGTTTTAATTCTTTGGATTTTGTTTTTCTTATTTTTTTTTTTTCTGTACCTTAACGGTTGAATTACAACCATGTAATCCATTTTACCAGTTCTTTCAAATTCCTCTTGTTTTTCCTAAACAAAGCTTTTCCTTATCTTCTGCTCTATCAACCTTTATCTTCTGTATAAAATCGGCAAAAAAGTATCAAGCTACAAGCTGGAATGTATCTAGATGCGTTCCCATCCCATACAGCATTCAGCTATAGAGTAAATCTCTATAATAAGAGTATATATAAAGCAATTGATCAATTTTAAGTTAATTATCAGGTTTCACAAAGACTTGTTATTTTGAAATGACAAACATTGTTAAATGGTCAATTACATGGTGTCTGAAAGTAAAGTTCTTCACTATCGTGATGAATTCAAGTTTTAAACCAGCAGTGAATAATGAGTGAACAACTATTACAAGAGTTTCAATAGTCTTTTGAAAGGAACCTATGGATTTGGCAGTGATACTGCCTTTTAAACTAAGTTGTATTTAAAAAAAAAAAGCTCAAAAAATAATAGGGAAAGAATCTTCTGTTACTCTACTCTCTAGCACTATTGAAAAAAATAAATCATGAAATATACACTTTATTGCAATGCATTACTTTGACCCTCCCTACCAAAACCATGAGTAAATTTATATACGTATTTATTTATGTATTTTTTCTTTCTTTCATATGGACATAAAAATACATGGAACATCTGGCAATCAAGCAACTGTAGAAACATTAAGAAATGCAATGCAAAATCCATTAAGTAATATCCCGGTATGTAACTGGTATCAAGCTTCTTACAGTAAGCCTGCAGATTTCTGACTATATAGCATTCTGAATACAGTCAGAGATAGGATTCTTTTCTCATTTTCTTTTTCCCCTTAGAGCATTCCAAGTTTGAGCACACAGTTCTTCTTGATTTAATTAATGTTTCCTCTACAGCAGCTCACTTTCTTAATTTAATGTGACATGTTATTCAGTCAGAATAAAGTAGCTTTTACATTTGCATGTATTCATGCAAGCCAGTTAAACACAGCTCACAAACAAGTAAGTACTGGGTGAGAAGTGAGAGTATTTTATAAATTTATGTAGAAGGAAAAGATATTTTTTTCTAAATTGGTGACTGCAGCATATACTTATGTATGCAATCTATCCTGCTTTTTATTCCTGTAAGGATGTCATTCCTTAGGTAAATGCTTGAATTAAAGAAGTGGTGTGAATTCATGGCGCAAAATCATTTAATATCAGGCTATGGCATGCTAATAGAATACCAAATTGTTGTTATTAGTTCTTCAGGTTTATAGAAGTGCATATCTAATCCATTAATGGAAAGGAAAAGGAAAAGAGAAAAATAAAAAAATTAGATATTGAATGAACAGAAACTATTCCTGTCTTTCTGTTCAAGCAAGGGCTGTTCAATTATGTCAGAATGACTTTTGCAGTCCACTGTCTTCATGTCATTGCTTTTCCCTACTCCAAAATGTTTTGCACACTCTCTGGAGAAATTACAGGGGTTTGCCAATATCGAAGGATGTGGAGGAGAGCAGAGAGAGGTTATTTTGGTTCTCTCAAGCAGACATCAAAAGCAGCACTGAACTGAAAATCTTGGCCTTATCTGAGAGTTTCATGAGAGCAGAGCTCATTGCTGAATGGGAAAATAGATGAACCCTCTGTTTTATATTAAGGAAAACTAACACCCTTATCCAGGACTAGGATCATTTTAGTCTTACATTTCCCAAGTTGCCAACACCAAGTCTTGCTCCAAGGTTTCCATCTCCATTTGTTTAATTAGAAGAGAGACTCATTTATCAATGTAAAAGAAAGGTAAGAGATAAAGTGCTGAACTGGTGTATTTCCTTTGACGTCCAACTGTGGGACATGGGGAGGCATATTACATATCTCATCCTAGTGTAGCTAATAGTGGTTCAAATTAGAAATATTTTTGAGTCCATTTTCTCATCAAAATGGAATTTATACAGTGGTTGCTTCTTTTAGTAGTAATGGATTCATGTAAGTCACCAAAAGCCCTGGTGTTCATACCAGTGTGGAAAACCACCAATCATTATTGTCTGCTTTTTGTGCTCACTCAGTGCACAAAAATGGTTACATGGTACTGAAAGTGTGTTCAAATGTCTTAAATACAGATATTTTGTGTGTATGGAAGAGGCAGCTTTTCACACCACATTGCTTTCCTTACGATAACAGTTTGCCCTACAAAGAGCTACTTAAAATGTATATGAGCTATCAAGTACATTTTGAGACATTATAAGACAGGCTAATTTTAGCGTTTATAATACCACTATAACATTTTGCTTCTATATAACTTTCAGAAAGGTATTTTTTTCCTATTTATTCCATATGAGGCACTCAACCTAGAATAGTTATTTGGAACACCACTTTAACACTTTTAGCATTGACTGTATGTGATTATACTTACTGTTGTGGTTGCTATTCTCCATGTCCCCTTTTGCATATTTTTCCTAGGTCAGATTTCCCCTGGGACAATATTTTCATATTAACATAGCTCTAGAGTGCCAGCTATGATTATATCTCCCTAATAGTTTTTGTCTCAACTGAGTATTAAATAAAAGTTCTAGGAGTACTCTGTTGCGAGACTTGGTGTCCAGCACAGTCGTTTATGTCATATCTGTAGTTTAAATTGTGTATTCACCTGTGGTCCAGACAGCATATCCTAAGCCCTGAATATTTTAATTTTTATTATACTAATAGTGTACTTCATTATACTAATACTACTCTTTTGATAACAACATATAGAGCACATAAATTGTTGCTGACTGAACTGGGTAGAATGAATTCCATAGTTATCACATTTTAGAGGAAGCTTAAGTAGCTTACATGACTCCTTGGTCAGGTTTTCCTTTTTGTCAAAAAAGCAAGTACAGTTTTCTGAAACACCTGTTTCTGATAAAATTAGGAAAGGAATTTGGGGATCATGATGTAATTAAATTTATATCAGCTTGAGTATACAGCTATCCATCACTGTGACAGATGGGGAAAGCTAAACAGTGCAGATCAGTTTCCTTGAAAATACATTTCTCTAGCAAAACCCAGAAAGCCATTAGTGAGTTTGGGTATTTGTGTTGTCATGGACAAATACATGGAGACACAGATGCAGAGTATAAATTCCTTATTTATATGGGCATCCACTTTGAACTTGACTGTATGGATCTTTTTAAGTCCAGGGGACCTTTATCAGTACAGACAAGGGCAGATTTAGCTATCTACTACAGTCAAATATTCTGCTTTAAGTGCTATTAATCTTAATTTTTCCCTTGCTGACACTACCCTTTACACAAAGCTCTAGTTTGGGCATTCACAGAGACAACTGATTCCCTCCTCATGCATTAATCATATTCTGTGTGCAAGGGCATCCTTGAAAAACATTTTATCCTCTGCTTATACTGTGTACTTAAAAAACTGTGGCTTGGAAAATTTTATATACAGATCATGTAGGCCTACGTGATGGGTGATTCAAACCTTTTTTATATATTCACCACAAAAGTAGGATGCATGGTTTGAATTCTACCCTGCTTTATTTTTTTCTCTTACTATGCCCAGGATTGTCATTATTGCAGTGCTTTTATTTGTATTCGTATGTATAGGATGGTGCAGTAAGCAGGTCGCATTTATTACATATTAAATTACATGATATTTACTATCTAGAACAAGCTTTGAAGAAAACTGCCAGGATTTTAGTGATGGCCAGTTTATATGCTCTGTTTAACTTTTTTCTTTCTCTTTACTGTCCTGGAAATTTGTATTCCTTCATTTTTTGAAAAATCTGCTCCCTGATCTGTCTTCCACTAAAATCAAAGAGAAAGATTTTGCATAAAGTTTCTTTATCTCATATTTATTATTGTAATACAGACAGCATCCTGTCTTATATAACAGAGATATATGTTTTTATCTGTGCTTTCAGAATATTCATAGGAGAGAGTCTAATGCCATTTTAGTCAAAAAGCAATTTCCCTTGTGGTGGAAAAAGAATTTCTTTCTTCTCTGAAACACAGCTAGAAACATAAAGGAAACCATTATCATACACTTATATTTATCTACTTTTCTTTTTTTGGATGAAGACCACCATAAAAAAAAACCAAAAACAAATAAAAAATATTAAAACATAGTCTTCAGGAATAATTTTACACATGTTCTTATTTCCCAACATCTTCCTCCTCCCAAACTTCCCAAAGAAGTCATCCATAGATTTACAGAATCCTGGAATCCTTTTGTGTCGTGCAGATGCTTTTGTCTTACACTGCACTGCCAGGTAACTCAAAGTGTCAAAAGAAACCCATCTCTTTGCAGTGTCACTTATGGCTCTCATCATAATTTCTTTTATTCTTCTGTTGGTATTTATTTCTTTAGGAAGGACTGTCAACAGTTCTGGAAGAACTGTTCCACAGACTTTGGAAACCTGCTCAAACAGCAAGTTGTGTTTCCTACATCGCACACAGCTGAAATGATGGTGGATTTCCGGATGGCCACTTTTGCGATGACTTCTGCACCCAGATCCATCTATTTTGAAAGGCCAAAACACCAAAAAAAAATTAAACTGCAAGGAGCAATAATCATCACGCACTGTAGCGACAGGTCAGTAGTCTTCTATACGTCAGGACCTCTGAAAGCTGTACTGTATTGTCTGATTAATTTATGGAAGCTCTTCCCACTCTTTCATCAAGGGTATTTGTTACTGCAAATCAATATCAATTTCTACAAAATGTACTTTTTCAGTCTTCGTTTGTTTATTTATTTCATAGCTGTTGTCTGATTACCGCAGGTACAATTCCAATTATGTTGTAAATTGATATATAATATTTATTTCTCAATAATCATATGCAATTATTGAATAAAATGCTTCCCACCTATGCTCTACCCTTTCAGACATTTTTCATTTATCTCCAGGAAAAACATAGATACCACCATAGTTGTTTATTAAATAAAAGTTGATGGTTCATGAAAATGCTTTTACTGCTCATTCTCTTCTTGTGAGGGCAAGTGCAAAGCTCTTTAAAGTATTTCCTCAATGAATGGTTCAATGGGAGAAAGCACTGAGGTTAAAATGTGTAGCAAAAGAAACCTACAAGGCCTAAGAGAAGAGTTGTGTAAAAATAACACAGCTTAGTTGTTTTCTGTTGATTTTAGATCATTTTATTTTATAACATACTTTACTGAACATATGACACTTGTAAATCTTTTGAGCAATGCTATTTTTTTGCTCCCTGTTTATTTCTTCTCCATAAATCTCTGGGGTTTTTGTAGCTTGCCTTTGTCACACAGAATTTTAATTTCTAAATGTGATTGTATTGACGCATAAGTAATATCCATATCTTTTATACCTTAGTGACTGCACTGAATGGAGAGTATTTTACAGAATGGATTTTAAGAAAGTAAATGTAGTGTTTGAATGCTATAGCTAGCTGATAGGTGATATTCTTGTATCTCTTGCCACAGCTCATTTACCAGAAGTGCAGGAAGTGGATTATAATAGCAAATTCCAATATCTTGTAAAACTCAGTTGAAACCATAGAGATCTACACTTTCTGAAGGCTTTTCTCCTTTACCAGGTACTGAAGTATTGGTGGCATGTTTGCAAATCCTCTGTATCATCTTCCTGATAAATCACTATCTAGAATAAAAAATGGACCCCAGCTTCACAGCTGCATTTTTAAACATGTGAATCATGGGTTATTGCCTTCACTATTAATGAATATCACTAATAAGTCTTTCAGCAAACAGCATATTTTTCTTCTTCCTTTTGTTCCACAAGACTTTAACAGTTACCCTACTTAGCAGGGAATATAGGTTATCAAGAAGCCTTCACTGCCCTTCAGTGGATAGTTAAAGCTCTGCAAAGCATATACAAAATAGTACTTACCTCTCCATCTTTATTACTTATAACTCTTCTGTTTGCCTGATACGTATAAGCAGGCAAGTTTTTTGACTAGGACTGGGTACACATCTTACATAAAACTAACTATTGTATAAACTAATGGGAGCAGAATGTGGACGCCCTGGCAGATAAACACCAGTAAATACTGTATCTTGTTTGTGTTGCCACTTTCTTAGGAGTTGGGCTTCTTGTTTGTCCATCACTAGCTGGCCAGAACTCTGGGGAGCAACTTTTCCGTTTGGAGTGCATTTAAAAATTCAGGGTGCTTTGAGAGCAAATGATTAATACTGTTAGCACTGTCTCCTCATTCATTTCAGATGACATTGCACGAGTTATAATCAATTTTCAAAAGAAGCAATTATTGAAGTAATTTTTAAAAAATACAATAAAATGCAACATAATCTAAGCCAATCTAGAAAGTGTTTTCCCTTCCTGTTGGAAAACAGAAACTAAGTGGATTAATTAAGTGAAAACATTTTATTCCTTACTTAAGGACACTATTCAGAGACAATATAGTGTAGCCAGCTTGCTTTAAAAGTACCTGTGTTGACAAGCATCCTAAATGCACAACAAACTACTTGATGCCCTAGAAGTTAGTGAGTAATCTTCTCTCAAAGAGGAAAACAATCTATTTCAGTGCTGCCTGGAGTTATCCTATATGCTACCTTGTAATACTGACTTGATAACTGTGGCAATTTGGAACTGCTGAAGTCATGTATAGCCTCCTCCTTATCTTATTGGTAAGGGAGCCACCTCATTCTCCATGGATCCACACCTGGCAATGTCAGCTCTCAAAGAACAGTCTGTAAGCCCCAGTTAATGACTTCCAGGTTTGTGTCATGGAAAGAACACCTGTATACACTGCCTTTAAAGTTTACTATCTATAGAGGAATAAATGGAAGATTGTGTTTTCCAGCTTTGACTTCACTCTTAATACGATGCAAAGCAAAAAATGAAATGTACTAATTCCTGCATTTCTGTTCCAAGGGCCTCATCAACCTTCATTTGAAATGGAAACCTATGTTTTCTGCCTCAAGATAGCAGGCATACACAGATATTCATTACTGGTAATTTTAATAATAATTACATGTAATAATCTAGATAATATAAATAGTTTAATCAAGTTATAAGGAAGATACAATATGGCTATACTATACTAAAGAACCTTTGCTTTATTTGCAGAGAAAATATATTTTAAAAAAACTGAAAAGAGATATTGGGTCATTAATTCAGGAGTCTCTTCAGGTTTTACTGAAGGCCATGGACTATGCATAGCACTGAAGATAGAGTTAGGTTTATGTATAGGTTTATACATTTGTTGTGTAAATTGCGAAGGATGCGTTATGTTCACCAAACTAGTAATCATAATAATAATGAAGTTTTCTTGTACAGCCTTTTCCTATTAAGGTATATCTCATTAATGTAGTACTATTCAGCTGCAATAGTTCCTCACGTGATTGCCTTAGGCATCTTTTAAATTTTTCACAGTGAAAGATCTCCTTTACTTTGGAAAGACAGAGCTACTTTGCTGGGCTTACAATGATGCATGCCACCTCTGTGGTACATTTTCTTCTTCTACAGCATTTCCCAGGTGCCATCTGTCCTTCCACAGGCTATGCATCCCTGACTTACCCCGATTGTTCTGACTGAAATTCTCCCTGAGCTCTTTTGCAGGCTGTTCAATATGAATACTTGTTAGAATATGTCTCTGAATCTGACAAGGCTTTGCACTCAGTGTATCTCTTTATTTTGTTCCAGAACCTCTTCAGAACATTTTATTCCTTCTCCTGCAAATGTTTTCTTCTAAATTCAATGCCCCTATAAAGCTTCTTCCCACTTCTATTGTGTTGCATATTTATTCATTCTTTGAGCTACAGTCAGTCTCCTAATGCTTGTTGCTATATATTTTTGTTGTGGTTTTTTTGGCCCATTTTACTTTCCTCTCTTCTTTTTCAAATCCAAACTGCATCATAATAGAGCTAACAACTTAATTTCTCTGTGTTCAGGCTTGGTAACATATAAAACTGAAATAACAAGCAGACATTGACTTCTGTCAATGTGCATAATAAAACTTATCATCCAGAGAGATTGAATATGGAACAAGACAAAGCTGGTATTCACTGAAGCATGAAGCCATCGTTACAGCCACCATTATAGCCCTATAGTAAGAAAAATTACTGTAAATTAACATTTTGGAGCTGGAATTAGAGGCCTAGGAAAAGCTGGTTTTGTTTTATCAGAAAGCATAGCTTTCAGTTACTTTATGACTGAGGCATCTCAACAATACTGTGCTTTTTTCCTCTAGTCAACTGTAGCCAGTCATAATATGCTGAGATTGATCTTGTCCTGATTGTTACCCCAAGGAAGCCTATTTGAAATTAACCAAGGATCAGACATGACTTAAAATATCTCTGTTTCTCTCAAACACTGAAGATATAAATCTGGAACACGGCTATTTAACCCATTCTTCGGTACGAAGCCCGCACTTCAGCCTGCCTACTCACACAATTGCAAAGCCAACTTGCATCAGATTAAACCAATTTATGCTTTTTGCCTTTGTTAGAAGGATGTTTCATACTTTAGTGTTTACTGAAGGGTTTATTTTTTAAACAACCACTTTTAAATTGAACGTTACTGCATTTTCATTAGGACAATGATACGTTTCCTGGCCTGAAGAAAAAACTACACACACAGGCATGATTGTTAATAAGTCTGACAGCTCACAAATTCTAAACAAAAAATTCGTCTCCTGTTCTGGGATGTTGTGATCTAGCAGTTATTTATAATGCCGTGATGAAGATGGCAGAGGTTGTAAAATCATGTCTGTTTATTTACAGCTAAGCAGCTTAAAAACAAAGATTATTTATGGTGATGCACTTTCTTGGTTATCTAATTTTCTCTTATCAGTAGTGCTCTCTAGTATTCTTTTTGAAGATCTTTTCACTAGAAGCTGACCTATACAAATGAACATGTAGTTTTGTGAGGTATCTCTGTCCTTCCCTAATCTGCAGATTTTTTTAGCCCATGGAAAAAAAAGGAGAAACTACATTCAAGCATATTTCTTTAGCTACTTTTCATTCAACAACCTGTCACGCTATCTGAAGGTTCCTATTGAAATAGTTACTCGAAACATCTTAAAGGAGACACGTGAAAGAATGTAAGGTTAAAACACATTTGAAGGGAAGAAAAATAGATTAAAGGATAAATGTAGGGAAGGTTTAAATAAGGAGAAAATTACAAGCTGACAGTTTTCAAACCTGAAAAATACCAGTGATCTTCCAACATTTAGAAATTATAACCAGTCAGCTATTGTACTGAAAAAAAAAATAGTAATGTGCAAAGAAAGGGTAATACATTTAGAATTTCTGTAATGAAGCAATTTTTACAAAGAGACAAAATGTCCACTAAGGTCAAAAGCATAAATATTATGTTTGTTCCTTATCACAAGTTCATTGCTCGGTTTAACACTAAAAATTTATTGCACACGTTACCCTCACAGACAGGCTAATACTAAAGAAGTTTGGATCTGCTGAAAATTTGCGTTTGCACTGATTCATTTATTTAAACTCTAAATTGCTGAATTACCTGCTTTGTCTAAAATAGCAAAATATCATGTGCAAATCTTATGCAGATTAAAATCCAGTGAACACAGTATCGCTTTTCCTTCTAAAGGCAAAAAAACCCAAACCAAAACAAAAAAAAATTAAGGAGAAAACTAGAGGAAAAAAAAGAGCTGCATAAACCAGAGTTTTCATTAAAGAAGGTTGATGTGTAAATAATATATGTGGTTTTATATCTACTTCATGTAATATACAAAGATATTTTTTCCATGGAGGTAAAAATGAGCAGAGGTATCCTCAGAGAAGGATCAGCAAAATAAACTGTTCAGGGAGGTTTTTTCTATCCTGCCTATTTGGCTTGGGGATTTTGAAAGCTGCTCTCTTAGAAGAAATTCTTTCCACTCAGTTTGCTCTGCAAGGATGCTTTCGTGGAGATGGAGTGACCTTTGCTGAGGGATAGTCCCTTTGAGGGCCCTTTGGCATCTGCCCTTCAAGCAGCTGTATAATCAAATTCATTATATCCTCATATTCTTCTTCCCACAGATGGTAACAACTCAATCCCTTCCCCATGGATTATAGGGGCTATTAGAGCCACCTCAGCAAGGTCTTTTCAGTGCTTCCTCCCTGGGCTGAAGCGTGTGTGTACCACATACAGCCTGTGACCACACTATACGGCCCTGGTTTGAGAGACTTGTGTGCCTCACAGCATTGTTTCTCTGGGACTTCTAGCGCAAGGATGGGGTGGATGAGAGGGAGTGAAGGATGAGCCACTGATCAGATCTCTGGTGGCCTCCATTCTGTCCAGACTCTTCTGTTAAGGTGCACTGGATCACCCATATACCACCTGCATAAGGATGTCCCTCAGGCATTAAAAGTGAGGGCATTATGTAAGACTAGAGCTGAACATACCAGCATGATGAATGTGAGGAGGAAGATTGACACAGGATATATGCCCATTTGTAGCAAAAGTCAGTTTTGTCCTTTTTTTCTTGGGCATCCATCTGGTTCTGAGCAATATTCATGTCCATAATAACATGCTGAGCAACAGCAGCTTCAAGATGTACCTTAGGTGTCACGAGATATGGGTTGTCCTGAATGTAATTGCAAGTCACCCAAGCACATTTTGATTGGATGGTAAGACCTCAAGTTTTAACACTAATCTGCTAAGCAGGTTTTAGTCTTGTGGAAGCCCCAGAATCAGTGGAAAAGCTGAACCAGAGGACTAGGCAGTAGAGCACACTATCTACAGTAACATGCATATTGACCTACTCAAGGCAGAAAGCCATCATCTGTGGGATGTTTTTACCTGTTCCTGTGTTCACATGTGAAACCTTTTGAGTTGATGTCTCACTGACACTCCTCTGCTTTAAGAAAGCTCAAATAGGATAGATGTTCTTATTGTTCCTTCTTTCCAGTGTTCTCAGTGCCCTCCATGGCTAAGTCCCTTTGAGCACGCAGGCAGAGTCAGTCTAGTGCTGTCTCCAGCAATGTAGTATAGATATATGACTGTCCCGGAAGAAAAGGATAGAACATGGTGTTAGGAAGAAAAAACAAGTAACTAATGAGTTACTGTGAGATGGGGAAGATGCCTTTGCCTTCCAGCACCTGAAAAAGCTGTCAGCAGGTAGAAGCAGGAGAATTCAAGATATACAGAAGACTGCACAAGAAGGAGGACTTCTGCCCAGTTAGGACCTTTGAGGTTAATAAGCTTTTTCAAGATCATGATGCATGTTAGCAATATTATTGTTATTATTTATATGATCGTGATATCTATGTAAGTGCTTTCCAGTACATAGAGTAGAACTATTCCTTCTTCAAAGTTCCTGTGCTTCACATTTGAACTCAGGAAAGATATCTGGGTTTTGTTTATCTCAAGGGTCACTTTCTGTGCGCCAGGAAAAGGATTCCCTAAGGGATCAATTAAGTATCAACTTTGTGCATTTAAGAGAAACCTCAGGGAATTTACTTAAAGTCTATTTCTGATGAGCTTACCATTTAAGAACACAAATAGGAAGAGGACTCCATATGTTCCTAATATCAAAGGTCATATCTTGTTAAAAGTTTACTGCACCTCATGTAGATTCAGCTAACTTGGCAGTGACTAAAATATTTTTATTCAATGAAAATTGCTGTTGTATTTAAAAAAAAAAAAACACCCTAGAAGTGGACTAGTTGTTAGAAGAGATTTCCTTTTTCATGGACAGTGCAAGCAGATATGCCTCAAATGTGTGAAACCCATGAGTTTTAACTGCAGTTTTAGTGCCTGAAAATCACAAGAGTCTTTCTCTCTTGCTCTTCCATCCTGTAAGATGGAAGTGGCATTTGACCCACATTTGCTCTATGTAAGTGTTATGATGGAAAATAAAAATATGTGAGTGATTTGCAAATGTTATTACTACTTAAGTACTGTTATGCATTATTACCATATGATTCATTAATCCTCTAAAGGATAACTTGCTTTCCACTTATACACTCTGTAGTCTACTATGAGGATATGTCATGACCAGATCCGAATTATTTTTTTAAAGCTTTATCTTGGGTATGAAACCAAATAATTTATCACAGATGCATCCTGCGAGTCACTAATCCTCCTGGAAACCTTTTTAGTTCAGCTGTAGCTCTGAAATAAAATTTTATTCATGTCACTGAATCAGCCAGGTAAGACTCCAAATCAAAACTTAATGAAATGAACTCAGTTCTCAAAAACATTCCCATTTGACTTTAAACAACTATAATTTTACTTTAAAAGCATTTCAGCTATCCAATATATAAAGTGAAACATCACTTGCGATTATAATTTTGGTTTCCCGAAGACTCTTACAAAGGTCTGCATCATGGTTAAAAAATGTGAAAAGATGGCTGTAGACACTGCCTCAGGGGAATATAAAAATAAATTTAAGAACTAAAATCTTAGCTTGAGACTCAACATTTTTGCACCACATTTTTTACCACAGTTTCTTGATGTACATGTCAAAAGGGATGCAATAGTATGAAACTGTTGTATGAACAGTACAAATAAGAAAAAAGACACTCAGATGAGTTTATCAATATTGTGCATGTGTTAAAACCTGTATTGATCATAACCTATTCAAGCTATTTTTTCATTCATTTTTAATTCTTTGATGCATTTATCAGTTTTTTTCTGCTATCTGTCCAATTTGTGGGTCACTTACATAAAGTGCTGAAGACTCTTAATGGCCATTAAAGTCAGTAGAAACAGAGCTTCTATTTGTCCTGCAGGACCAAGTCTTTCAGTATCAATGCCCCAGCTTTCTGGTTACAAAATGAAAAAATATGCTCAGCCTTTCAAAAAACCTGCTTTTAGCTTCTGCACACCATCAGGTCATGATTCTGTGTGGTTGCCAGGTGCTATATTGAAGGCTGCTCTAGCAACTTCTCCAAACTTTAACCTGTTGATCAAAAATCTCATGATATTCATCTGAACCTCAGTAGGTCAATTAGGACAGTTGTACATCTAAGCTAACATAATACGGGAGGTTCTTTGCTGAGCATTCCCAGCTGATGTTGCTTCTGTGAACTTTGCTGTATTCTTCTCTTCCTTCATGTAAAATATAACTGTTTTTTTTACCAATGAGTTGATCAGTGCTACAGGTAAATCCATTAGTGAAATAAATAATGTAATCTTGTTGCTAATATTTCAGGCCTTCACTGAAAATGTAAATATCTAAGAGTGAAAAAGAAAAGCTTGCTTGTTGTTGGTGCAGGCTGGCATGAAATTGTTCCTTTTCACTGCTGAAAGCATTTGCATCTCAGTGCACACTAACTCTCTATTTTCTTTTCCAATGCCCTCTAGTGCTAATTGAAGATTTTGTTACTAACTGAATATGCAGGAAATGCCTACCAGGAACCCAGGGTTTTTAAAATGAATGAAGTTTCTTGCTAACTTATTACTTAGTGCCAGCATTTTGAGCTTCATTAGTAAGCACATGTCCTCCTCAAGTTAGCTGAAATTAATACTGCTTAGATTTAAAGATGACTCAGAAAGAGTGGGTGTAATTCCACACATTCAGATTAAAAAGGTATTGATGAAGCAGAATTGTTTGCTGTAGATATAAATCTGTAGGAAAGATTTTGCAAAGACACGAAAATGAATGTCAACACCTAAGTTTTTTGCTGGCTTGTTATTTTTATCTTTTCTGGCAATTTAATTTGAACAATTGACTTATTAGGCCATTTTTTTTTTATTACCTATAATAGTTGAGTCACACTGCTGTCACACTAGGAAAAAGTGAAATAAAATATCTAATTTGCACAACATTTATAGATTGGCAGTACAGATTTTATTGCTTTAATAGTTGCTACTCAAACCAATAACTCCCTAAAAGCAAATTAATTCACTCCCATAATAGACTAAAACTACACGCATTTCATTGTCTCAAGAATAAACTCATTGGGTGATACGTTTTGAAGCCAAATATACAACCTAGATAGGAACCTAGAAAGATATGGAACTGATTTTCTTTTTTAAGTTAAAAAATAAGAATTTCTTATTAAAATGCCTTTTTGGGGTTTCAGCTTCAAAATGTCTCTGAAGTATAAAGGGTGCCTCAAAAGCAGAATATGGTTCTGTGAGGAAAATTATGCAAAACAAATCTAGGGAAATATATGGATAGAGGGTAAGAGAATCATTGCTGGGGTGAGGAAAAATTCTGGGTGTCTTATTCAATCAGTTGTTTAAAAAGGCAGAGCAGAAATAGATTTCTCTTAGCTATTTCTATGGTTTTACTACATTAATGTCTGAAAACTTCTCCATTGCTAATGCAAATAACATTTCTGTGAAACCAGTATTAGCTACTGTGCCCATTCTGTACCTGGGGAAGTAAACCAGCGGGGGCTCCTATTTAATTATGGCTGGTTTCCAGAAGTTCTCCAGTGAAACCTGAAGCCTCACATTACTTGGGTTTCTGCTGGTACAGCAGTGTGCTGCTGGATGTGCACACAGTGCTGTTCAAGTTGCAGTAGTACTCGGTTGCGCAGTCTCTGCGTGAGCAATGTGCTATCACGATTCAAGACAGTTGTCCTCTGACAGTGTTAAAGGGCAGGCAGAGATGTGTATAATCAATACATTCCTGGATTGTTAAACCATTTTATTTTGTCATTCCAATTAGTATAGCAATGAATTATGCATATTACAAGTTCGATTGTCTTGACTTCTTAGCTTTAATCTTTTCTTCACTAGCCACCAGACTCTGCTGTGTCTGAATTGTGTTGTCATTTTAGCTCAGGAAAATGCATTCTGGGTGAAGAGTGTCATTCCCTGTTACCAAAAGCAAAAGGCAACAGCATCAATGTTCTCTGTCATTATGCTGAAAGTTATTATATCCATTGGTGGGAAACTCGACTGATCAACATGATAATACAGATTTTAAAAGGCCATTTGAAGCTTCTGTGCCCAAGCATTTAAATAAGTCTTCTGACGCCTGGACCCAATAGGCTGTGCAGATTTCCTTTGAATTTCTTACACTCTGTTACTTCTATGTGACTTCAGCCTGCTGTCATGGAACTGGGAATTGATTTTGCTCTTCTAAAGAAATAGTCTTAAACAGTGGCAGTCATCAAGTTTTTTACATAGAGGCTTTTCAGACTTTATGAATTCAAACTTGTGTTAGAGGCCTTCAAGGCCTGTTCAGTTGTAATTTTTTTTCAATTGCTTTTGCATTGTGTTTATTTCCCCTAAAATATCCCCCTAGGCAGGGCTGTGTTCCTGACATATTTCAGACTTCAGCTCTTGAGCTTTGGCCTCTCTTCATGTATATCTCCTCATAGTTTTACTGTTGCCTGTCACCTTGCACATAAGCCAGGCTGAACATAGCAAAGTCCCAAGTAAACCCTTGGCGCTCGGCTTTTGAGAGAGGAGGAGATGTGATGTGTGGGAGTGAAGAAAGAGGCTGGCTTCATCTGGCTTGCTCTTCTGTGGAGAGGCCAGAATAGCTTTTGGAAGTGCTTCCCTTTGTGGAGTGGCATCTCTTCAGTTTAACCTGCTGTTTATTCGAACCAAATACTCTTCATTATTAGGACCAGATTTATTTCTTGTACACAGAGACGTATGTAAATAGTGTTGTTAGAAGTGAAAATGAAGAGACACTGGTGTCATCTGGGGAAAGGTAGTAACCAATCTTACAATGAGAAAAAATGTGATCTGTGTAGTGTTGAAATTGCTTCAAACATCTGAACAGGCAGTGCTCACACTTTTTTCCCTGTCACAAATCATCTTTAGGCAAATAATAAGTATGGGTGTTCTGGTAGAACAGTTGACTATTAAAAATTCTTGCAGACAATGAAGCCATGATGGAAACATTTCTGTTTGAAGCCCTAACATGGGTGAAGATGGCATGGCATTATATATAAGTTGCTCATTTTCAGACAGCCTGTGAACAGCAGTGGTATACATTATCTTTTTGGCATGAGTTCTTTGCATTGGTTAGTAAAATGTTTTAGTGTGGCAGTCTAGCAATTTGATTAAACAGCACTGATTTTACCATACAGCCATAGTATAGCGGCTTTTAAAAATTTCCCATTTGATATAGATGCTATTGTGAACATACACTATGTCATCTTGGAAACTCTGATGTAGTGCTGAAAATTAAAGCACAAGCCTAATCTCCATGGCTTATATTATTTATGAAGTCTGGTTTAGTGTATCTGAACTAAAAGATCAAGCTATTTGTCTGCTTCTATATCTGTTGTTTATGGGCTACTGACCTTCAAAACATCATGGCTTATAAGACAAGACAGTGGTTTATGTAAGTTGATAGACAGACAAATAGATGGGTTTCTATTAATAGGCTGATTGCTGTGACTGAAAAATTTACTTATGCAAATGAACAGCCTTAATCTCTCTGCTGAATTAATTATTAAAGAAGAAGAACAGAGACTGAGACACAGTTTTTCAGCAGAGGTATAACTCAATGTTTCCTGATCCTCGGTGGGACTCTGCCTGTCCTCCTGCAGCCATGTTCTTCCTGGCTCATGGCCATGAGCTATTCAGGCTGGCCAGTGCCTGGCTTTGAAGTCAGGAGAGTTTCACTTCTGCTCCTTGTTTCCAAGATAGAGGCACAGTATCCTGGAAAGCCTCCTGTGGGGTTTGTTTGAAATCAAGCACCACAAATTCTGTCCATTGCATTCTTTGGTCAACAGAAAGGAGGCAAGGGCCTTTCTGAAAGCAGCAGGGAAGACTTCAGGCATTTTGTCTCTCCAGATTGACTGAAACAGCATCGGAATGTGATGAGGAAAAAATAATCTGGCAGCCCTAGTTAATTTGGGGTTAAATGAATCAAAGTCAAGCCCGGCTTTCTGGGCTGCTGCTAGGCAACAAGTAACTTTCTGCATTCAGAGGTTCCCTACTAATTGATTCTTGACACTATTCCCATTTGGTTTGTATAAATAGAGAGCTGTTGCTGGGGGAGGAGAGGAAAACTGGGGTTGCTGGTGAGCATGTGACGCCGGCGCAGCCTCACCAGATGGGTCAGATGTGCAGAGGGTCACTTCTCACTGAGGAAGGGGTTTAGTTACTGCAGAGGAAGGTAACCACTTAGGATTAATATTTGATAAAACAATACTGATGTTAAGGAGCAAAGAAATCTACAGGAGCCACATGAAATATTACAGTATGTCAATCATTTAATACATGTCCACTGAACACATGTCTTTCACATACATTTGTTCCTTACTTATATGTAACTGACCAACAAAGGAATAGGAACCAGCATTCCTTACATGGCTAATATTTGTCAGACTGACATAGTGAGTATAGTTTCAAGAGGATATCCTCCATGTGGAAGCATAAAAGCATGCATAGGAGAATGCTGGAGCAGAGATTTATAGCGGCTGCAGATAAAGGGAGAGTCAGGCTAATGGAAAGAAAGCAAGCCCAGCAAGTGTCTGGTGTAAAAATCCTCTTTTATTGATGGCTCACTTCTGGAGTCTTTATTATATTGGCTCTATGCCTAACCCTGATAAGATTTTACCCTCACCACCAACTGCAAGACTTGGGCGTTTTAAAGGCTGCTTCATGAATTAAACTGTTGTTCCTTGCAAATAAAATGTTTTTTGTTTTGTTTTTCCTCATACATTATTTATTTCCCAGCTCTTTCTTCTGAGAAATGAAAAGCAGAGTAGGACAAGTACAGAAAGGAAGAGAATTAAAATGGGATGTTTCAAAGATGATGGAAAGACCATGATTGTTTTTTGACAATGGTGAAAATTCCCTTTCATGACACGGGAGTAATTGGCAGATGTTACACATCTATATCCAGCATGCACATGCTAAAACTTGCATGATTTTCTTCCTTTACTTCCTTTTTGGCATGACAGAAAAACATGCACTATTGGGTTATTTCTATATATTTCCATATTTTCTTGCAGACATTGGGAGATATTTCTATCTTCTTTGGCATCCTCTCTGAAGTCTGTGTTGCAGTGATGCTGATATTGTGTTGCTCAGGCTATATGTTCCCTACGCAGCTGAGAGGGTGGTGAGTGAAAGTAAAAAGTTTTGTGGAAATAAATCGGTTCTGATACATATTGAGAGATAATAGAGAATACTTTGGCTTTTGTCATTCATTTCACTTAGCCAATACCTTCAAACAGGGTTTTATTATCATGCTGAGGGAGTTGTACTTAATACTTAATTGCTAATGACCGTATTTATCCCCTGACTAGATGAGATGAAACTATTGCCAGTGAGCACTACACTGTATTTTTTATAAACAGTTTCATTTTTAAATCAGTAGCTATTCCATGCATATTTACACGTTGGAAAGACTGCATTAATATATTTTGGCATGCTTTTCAAATATGCTGCTACTGCACTTTTTAATATCTGATTACCTCTCACTATCTTTCTTTTTTATCTTAGCAGTGACAAATCTATTTAAAGAGAAAATCACCATTTTATTTTTTATTACAGTTGCAGATTGTCTGTGTAAGGTACAAGACAGAAGAAACAGGAGACCTGACCAACAGATATAATTTATAAGTAAGTGTATCCTTTTCTTATTTTAATAGAAAAGCATTCTAAAAGTATTTAGGCAAATTTAAATCCTGACCTCTGCTGTTTGCAATTCCATGTGCAACAGGAAAATTGAAATGCACTACCCAAGAGAGCAATCAGAGCTGAGAGGAAAATCAAACTGATGCATCTGTTCCTTTTTCTTTTTAAATTGCACCTTGTTCTTTCTTGATGCAACATAGTTTTGCTGTCATTTCATACGGGCTTCCAAGAAAAGCTGAAAAAGTTCTTCCAAAAACGCCTTTTTTTTTTTTTTTTTTTAGATTTGGACCCATTTTATCTCTAAAGTTATATAATAATATTTATTGCATATAATCTAATTTACCCTACCTAGTTATTCAGTAATACCTACCAGTTGGATCAGTACTCTTAAACTAAACTTTTTCGTGTATCAGCCTTGCCGAATTTGCCCCAATTTCTTTGTAATTTTGGAATATTTAGGATTCATTGTATATTACATGCTTATGTGGATGGCAATGCCAAATCATGCTTTGTGGAAACAGAACACATGACAAAAAGCCGGTGGGTTGCTGAGTCCCGCATGGGAAACCTGAGAAGCCCTTCAGGGAGATACAAAGATTCATCTCCAGTGTAATTACCAGGACTCCTTAGAGAGTTCACAAGAGACCAATTAGTCACAGTGTGTGCATTCCCATTGCAATATTTTTCTCTCTCATCTTTCTACCACTCTTTGCCACTTTTTGCAGCGTCTTTTCAGTCTTTAGAATGAAATTTGCAAAGCACAACATCACTGTGGATTCAACATTAATTAAAATAAGCTAAAGCCTACCCAGGAGATGAACATGAGCACCCAAGCATGCTTGAAGAGCCAAAGCACATCTTCACAGGCTTTAAAAAAGGATTTTAATCTTGGACAATCATTGACAAGATTAACTAAAGAGGAGACAGCCACTGTTGCCAGTGACATCTTGCATCAGTTTGCTTTGCTTTAGGAAAGAAAATACGATTGTTATATCAATTTTCTCTAATAATTCTGTTTTGTTAAATACTATTTCCTTTAAAGGAATGACTATTAATTTTATTGTTCTTATTAAAATATTGGTGCACTGCAATAAAAAGTTAAATGGTGACTTAAATGTACCAGAGAAGTTTTTAGCTCTCCTTTTAATATTGAATCTTAAATAGAAAGTAATTGCAATGATGACTTTGAGTAACCTCATCGTAATGAAGGAATTGTGATTATCTCAATTTGGAATTCTTAAAAGGCAATCATGTAATCAATAATAATACCTACTGGGTTCTAACATCACCATGTAGACATTATTTATGACTACTTGCTGGCAAAGCAGTTACTTCATTTTCCAAGCCAAGTTGCAGTGAAAATTCTGGCAGCAGTCAAAGAAGAACCTCCAAAAATATGTATGTGAAAAAAATAAGATGTCAGTCTTTTAGATATTATTAACTAGAAAAGGTGACTAGAGTCTTAATCTACTACTTTTATAAATCTCTTTACACTGTCTCTTGTTTTGTATTTTGGCACTAAAGTAAAGAAGGTAAGGTGCAGAAGTAAATAATCTCCTGCTTTAGATCAAGATGCTGCAAGATAAAAATTTTTTTTCAGTACTACAAGTTCTTATTTCACTGCTGTTGGAGAGTCTTTATTTAATATATAAAACTAAAATCTATATACTTGTGATCCTTCAACAGTTTTCTAAAGAGCAGCAGGGGCTTTGCTTCCATATTCGGCCTTATCCTGCCTGCCGGCTGTTGATCTCAGTAACGCGCATTACTGACAGTGTCCTCAGGAACAGCCTCAAGCAGCTTCACCTTGGGTATCTTCATGAAAGATACACATGAAATACAAAACATGAAAGACAGGTTTCCCTGTGCCCTGCCACTGCCTATACAAGTGATCAGGAAACCATCAGGACAGGTCTATCTAGCCCAGCCATTCCTAAGAGAGCACACAAGAGGGTCTGACCTCTGCTGACTGGATAGGAAATACAGACTCAGCGTGAGGGGAGTACCCAAGGTGTGAAGTCAGACCTTTATTTGTGCTCCTTTTGGCTTGTGTCCAGAAGGATCGGGGAGGCTGGCACTATTGGGTGCTTTCTGGCTTGCATGCCTGCAAAAATCACATTAACTACACCAGCCCTGCAGGCAGCCAGGCTTGCCCCCATTTCCTGATGACAATTTTCCTCATGTTGTCAAGCTCATAGTCAGAATCATCTGTCTATGAGACCCTTTCCAGAGAAGATGTTATCCTGCTCAGAAGCGTCGCAGCTACACAGATGAAACCGACTACAGTGAAGACAGACTAGATAAATATTTCATGCTTGCTGCAACGTGATTTTTGAGCAAACATTGTTTCATAAAAGCAAGAGAAGGATGAGTCAACAACTGATTTTATAATCAGTTTTAGAGTTTTGTGAAGAATTGTTTGTTATTGGCATAAGAGTATGATCGTTTCAGAGTTTCATATCCAGCATAGTAAGGAGACATTTGAGGCAGAGTCGCTGGATGTTTTAGAAATCTCTAGAACAGACAGGAGGGCCCCCACAACACCAAAAGAAACTAAGTGCACATGAAGTAAAGAGCAGCAATGTGTGCCAAACCAATGTCCAAGTTTTGCCAGGCCACAGTAACAGGAATGACACAGGGTATGTTGTGTAAGCCTAACCAAACTCCTCATGGACAGCTTAGGTGAGATCTCACATCTGTCCACCCTTCTTAACTCTGTTATAATTTTCCTTGTCTTTTAAATAAGAAAGCAGGACGTAAACTCTTAAAGGAGTAATGCTGGTGATCGCTACAGAAAGCACACTAAGACAAGCAGAGTGACTTAGAGTGGATGGAGCTGTGCAACAGAAAGGTCCTCGAGGTAGAAAAAACAAGCACAAGTAAGCGGAAGGAGGAAAGTTAGAAGATAAAGCAGTTTGCTTCCTGAAAGTTTAAAAATGAAGTTTCATTCTAAACAGGGTGTTGATTGGCTAGTTTGGGGTGGGAGAATTGTTTTTTGAAGTGTGAACTTCTGTATTTGCAACAGAATTTCCAGGTTACTAAAAAGTAGTCATTGATTGTGTTTACTGTCACTGTGTAACTGTAAAATGTCACCAACCAAAATGTGTGGGAGATAAAATATCTTTGATGATAATTTCCCTTGCTAAAGAGAAAATTGCCTTTGCCTTGCCCACTAATTTTCTGCCAAAAAGTAGTTTGCATTGGAAATGTTCAATTTTTATGCTAATGCTACTTGACAGTAACTGAGATTTCAGCACTTGGACCTGTATAAGCACCTCAGGAGAAATTCAGAATTGTCTTAGAGCTGTGAGAATGTACAAAATATTATTTTTAAGGAACAAGGTTGTCTGTTTTTTTAAGTAGGACAAAACCTACCCACATACTGTATAAAATAATCTAAAGATACTTGTAATACTGGAGATAAAATCAAACCTTAGGCCCTTAGTCTCTGTTCATTTCCACCACGTTTAATAAAGTCTGCGGAACTACAATAATGTATAAACAGTTTGAAAGAATAATAACCATTGTATTGAGTACCAAATACAATTATTAATATAAGAACAAGTAACTTGTATTAATGAAAAATAATTAAATGAAAAATATTTTTCCTGTGTACCATTAGGACATAAGTTATAGTTGACAGATATAAAATATGCAGGAAGAATCACAAAAATAGATCATCCTTGATAGTGTTCACATTTTAGAAAGAATAATGATGTTGATAAGGAGGGTTAAAAAGCAAAGGAAGGTTTGTTTACATTCCTTCAGAAATTTTTCTGTGCTTTTTCACGTGCTAGATGTTCAAAGTTAGGAATATTAAAACGGCATAAGAACGTGTCAGTACTGAATCAGGTCACATTCACACCTGATGCAATGTTTTGTCTCTAACAGTGGCTGTAGTGATGCTTAAGGACAAATATAAAACCAACAAGCATGTAAGATATGATGCTTCACAAACATGAAAGTGGTTTTCTTTCACTGCATAGGGGTCAGTATATATCAAAAGCTATATTTTATTCCTTGAATAATATATGAATATTTTATTCCTTCAATAAATAATTAGAATTGTATTCAGAGAAGTAATTTGTCTAAGATAAAGAATTCCGACTAGGTAACAAACACTTCTATTTATCAAACACCTGTTGAGCTGCATAAAATATACATGCTATTGTTTAAGAAAACAGGTATAAATGAAAATTTAATATAAGTCACAGACTATCATTGACATTACCTTTTATTCCCATTATTGAGGTTGAGAACTATTGAATGAAAAATTCAAGCAGTAGTAAATATCTTTGTGATACTAATGATCTCACCATCACAAGTATCTGCTTTCTGTGAATCTTCCTTAATTATAATATAAACTGAAAGGATGATAAATGTTTGTATTGAACAGAAGCAAGGGATATTGCATAAAATAAACTGTGGCTGCCAACATAATCTGTCTCTTATTTTAGGTTGTTTTGCTCAGGGCACATCAGCTCTTCTGAACACTCTATCAGAAATTACTCCTGCTGGCTTGGTACCCAGAGAGGTATGCAGGGAGAGCATCTTTACAATCTCTCCTACTGCCTGCTTCTCTTCTGTTGCCTGCAGGGAAACAGCCTTCACACTCAGCACACAGCTATGGTTCAAAAAGAGCCTCTCTGTACAGACAAACTTATCCCTATTTCATGTTCACATCACGTCATGTACTCAGCTGGATATGTTTTATGGTTTTAAGAGATTTTAATAGGTTCCTCACCTTATTTTTTGACTAGGTTGATTCAGTAGCTAAATCTAATATCTGTTTGTAGATCTTGTCTCCCTTTGCTCAGCAAAGCTCCACCAATCTGCGAAGTCTGTTTTCTACTAATTTCAGTATTTATCAAGGTTTGAAGCAATACCCATCTTGCAAGAGGTTTCACCACCAAGTCCACTTGTGCCCCACAAGAGCAGCCATTGAGGATATTTTGGAGAGGAGGTGTAAAAATGGAAGGGATTGTTCTGAATCCCACAGCAAGCAATTTATGTGCTATGTTCATGTTGAATTAAAAGACCTTTTACTTGGAAAAAAACAGCTGAATAGTGGTGCTAAATTACTAAGAGATACCCCTAATAGGCAGCTAATGGAAGAAGACAAAACTGCCTCTTTGAATAAATGTTGTTCTTTTTATTAAAAAAAAATAAATAGCATATTTCTTCATTTCCTACAGGTAAATTAGTATTTATCTAATAGTAACAAGTCTTTAAATGTATGGAAATAAGAATGAAAAGCAAAAAAACCTACACGGTAAGTGGGTTACATCTGTTAAATAGACCACCTTGTCATCAAAACATGCCATTTACTAATTTAAGATTAAATAAACAAATAAATAAATGAGTGCCCTGTGGCTCCTGAAACAGCTGTTTCAGTTGTCAGATCCTTATGTGAGCATCAGTCCTTTATTTTTATACAATAATATGTTTTTAAGTTGCTCTGAATAGACATTGAATTGTACTATTGCTACTTTGAAAACAGCCAACCTTGTTCTTGAAAAAATTTGCTTCAAGGAGCATGGCCAATGCTTAAGTGAGCAGTAAGTATAATACTACCTGGTTTCTGTACCAAGGCTACATTGTAGAGCTAATTCACAGCTGTGAAAACACTAAGAGGTCTGTTATTTATCCACCATAAAAATTATATTAATTGTAAAACATGTAAAATATTCCTTTTTTAATTATCTGGAAGCATATCCTTGTTGAAAGATAGACACATCACAATGCAAAGTGTGCATGCAGCAATAGTATTGCATAGCGTGATAATATTTTGGTTTATATTACATGGGGAAAAGAATGATTTCACCATTATGCATTACTTTCAGGACAGAAGCTGTTCTTTGGTCATTTTATGAGCACCTGTGCTTTCTCTGTCTAAACAGCTATAGGATTTCACAAAGTTTGAGTGATTTAGTAGTTTCCTGAAGAATTTCTGAGATTTGTGAGCATACTGGAATTGACCTGAGTATTAGAACCTGACTAAGCACAATATATTCTATGCACAACCAATATTTGCTGAGGTAGACTTCTAGCAAAATAAGAAAACTGAGATGTCACTGTAGTATATCAGCCTGCAGTAAAGACATGTCTGGGAGAGATTCAAATGATGTAGAGGTGCTGACTGGTAGGAATAACAATTTTGTCAAAACTGATGCAAAGGAAGTGTAAACAGCACTGATAAACTCCTAGCGCTGAACAAACCTAAAACCACTAAATCTGAATTTTATTTTATTATTTTTTTCGTGGCCTTATCCTCAGAATTCATTAATTCTGCAGAAGCCTCTTGCTTGTGCTCATTCTCTCCTCCAGTGATGCAGGATAATAGTAAATGCTTTTAAGCCAGGGTGTAGCTTCTCGTTTTAAGAGGGATCTAATGTGGGTTAAAGAGTGGAAATAAATTGCATATCATCATGGCAGAAAAATTTTTACTGGCATGCCTTCCCAAAATATAATGATTACTCCATATTAATAGCTTGTACTCAGCTACTATCACTGAGCAGAGCTCTTCTGAAGTGATTGCAAATAATCTCATTTACCACCCAAGGAACTGGGTTTTTTTTTATGAACCTAAAGATTTCCATGTCGCAGAGGTGGAATTTGCTTTCCACAACTTTCGGCTGCAAAATAAGCAAACATTTGGTATTTTCAGGAGTAGTTTTCAAAGACACTGTGATGCTTGTCCTTGCTCTCATATGAAAGTCCACACCTACTCTAAATGCATACTACTATAAGCTTCTGTTTTACTTCAGGGTATCTTGACTTACATAAGCCACAGAAAAGCTTTTCTGTTTCCCAAAAAGGAATATCTGGAAATGAGATACTTCCATTTTTCTTTCCTCTTCTCCCTGTACCTCTTCTTTAGGGACCTTTCAGTTCACTCTCTTATCTTTCAGCCCTTCCCATCTTCTGGTCTCCCCTTTACTTGTCTTTCTATCTCTTCTCCTCCTCCTTTCTTCTCCTCTCCCTCTCCCTATCTCTCTCTCCTTCTTCTTCGCTCTTCTATTCCTTCCCTCCATCCTCTCATCCCTTCCAACCTTCCTTCCCCTATCTTTCCTTCCCTTTCTGCCCCATCTCCTTTATTTTCTCTCATTGTCTTCTTTCCTTTCCTTTCCTTTTTTTTTTCCTTTTTCTTTACCATTCTTTTTTTATTTTTTCCCCCTTTTTTCCTCTTTTTTCTTTCTTGTTATTACTTAATTTGTTGAAGGTTTTTTTCACTTCTTTTCATGCAGGAAAATAGGAACTGAGTCTCAGATGAAGTTAGTGTAATTGGATAATCTGCATTAATCTCAGCATTACTTTCTTGGCAAAAGAAAGACTGCATCACTGGGGTTAGAAATTCTCTGAGTTGTTTTTCTACTGCTGTGGGCCTGGGCTTCTGTTCTTGACCAAGATGCTGTCGTGTGTCATCTCTGTGGACATGAAAAATGTATCACTATTGCCTCCCACAGTCCCCCCAGCAACCCAAGGGACAGTGTTCTGACAGCATGTCTTGGCATCAAATATATGGTACAGAAAATTATCTTAAAAGGCACATTCAAAAATGTATTCAAAATCAAAAGTATCAAAATTTTATAGAAAGAAACATACTCTTTTCCCAATGCTATGTACTTTTCAAAATAATAATAAAAAAATGGTAAAAATACTTTTGAAAAACTGAACAGTTTAACTTCTCTCTAAAAATATTTTGATATTCCAATCATAGACCTCTTTGCTCAAAAAAATTAGTCCTTTTTTTGTGGAGAGCAGGTGATCTTGAACATCCACAGAGCAGCCAGGGGCTGTTTTCAGCCTTCATAGCAGTTTACAGCCACCCTGAGTCTGCTCTGAATGTCACATGCAACCTGTCTGTGGTATTTCACACTGAACAATTTATTACTAAAGTACAGTGTGCTTATGCCACATCTGTGTTCCTAACCCGACCATCTAACCCTGTGCAAAGGGATAAAAAACCCTGAAGGCTTAAAAGAAGGGGACTGGACAGAATGTAACTAGAGTGAAAGCATAGCTAACGGCGTGTAAAACAGTGTCTGGATAAGTTTTCTAGGTCATCTTATGTGTCATAGCATAGTGAAGTCAAAAATAAAGCTTATTGCAGCTATGTCAAAGGTAAATATGTATATATATGTGTGTGTGTGTGTATCACAGATGTTTTATTTAGATACACCTATTATGTGGTATCCAATTAATTTAAGGATGACTTAAATTCATTACTCTGATTTTTTCCATATCTAATGCAGTGACAAGAGTTTGTATATTTTTCTTTTTAAAATATTATAGTTAGAGAATGAAAAACAATACCTAGAGAAAACTTCCATTTATGTAACCGATTTGTATAAATATCCAGCTTGCTGAAAGTGTAGCTGCAACCATTACGTAGAAGTGCTTGGGTTAATGCATCACTAAGGAACAATTCAGGTGTTAATGAAACACTTTCATCTGCAAATGTGAAGAATAAGGTGGTCAGGTAATTTCAAATGAGTCAGTGAACCACCTACACTAAGTACCAGGTCAGCAGTCTACAGGTGAAATACTTATAAAAGCTTTTGAACTATCTACACTCCCTAGTGACTTCTATGAGCATAAAGCAAAGAAAATGTCACATTTCATCCTTTATGACTGTGAAATGCTTTTAAAGTTAGGAATTCACTTAGTATAGCGCATACATTTCACATTTTAAAGTTTTATTTTATTCCTTCAGATGTCAGAAACCTGTATTAAAATCACAATCTAGCAAAAGTTGTACTGAATTTAATGGGATAAAGCCTGTTTGTAGATGACAGGAGACATTATATTGCCCTATTCATTTTGGTTTATGATTTGGAGGTCACAGTCCAAACTAAAATAACAAATTCAGACTTTATCCAGCCTCTGTTCAGATACCTTGAACCAGATTTTCAACCCATCACATTTACCCCTCCATTTAGGCATGGCTGAATACATGGCTGAATCCTGACTGGTCTTCTAGGAATCTCTTTGGTCCAACCACCATGCCCCAAAGCAGAAGCAGCTATACCCTTGTGTCATTCCTGACAGATGTTTGTGTCTTGAAAAACCCAAGTGACAGCAACTCTACAATATCCCCAGGCATTCTGTTCTCATGTTATTCTACATTTGCCTTTAGAGTTTTTCCTAAATATCTGATCTAAGTGTCCCTTGCCACAGTTTAAACCCATTATTTATTTTCCTACCCTCTATGGAGATAAAGAATAGATTAATTACTCTCTTTTTCCTTTCAGTTGTCCTTTAGATACCTGAAGTTAGTTATCATACTCCTCCTTTGTCTTCATGGCAAGGCATTGTTATTTAGCAGCATTACAAAATGAGGAGGCAATATTTTATGATAATATTCATGTATTTATTGTCAAGGGAATAATCTTTCTACTGTATTAGTTTCCATCAGTATTTGCAATGGGATTATGTTAGGAGAAATGATAATGCTGTTCCTTTTTGTAGTTCTATGGGCATAAAAAGAATAAAATGGTCTAATGGGAACAATTGCAAGAGAGAGAAGCCTTCAGTGAATTTTTGGGCTGCAGCTGGCTAAGTTTCCCTTACAGTTAAATATTACTCCTTGTCTACCCTGATTGCTGCCTGTGTAACATCATGGGAAGGGTAATTTGAGGGACCAAAACAGAAAGTAAGGGCAGTGTTTTGCATGTGAGGATGTGGGAATGTGTGCATGCACAGGGGAGGATGTTCTGAAAACACTGAAGATGTTTTCTGCCCCATGCGTATAGTCATGTCAAGTCTTTGTGTCACCGGAAAAAAGGATATATACAAGGAGAATATTTATTTCTACTGGCTGATTCTGTGGCACCTGCAGCAATTTCTTTGCTCTCCCACAGTCACATCTCCACTCATTTTGACTTACTTGGGCCTTTCAGATGCCGCTGGGATCTATATCCTCTCCTCTAGGACAGTACTGTCATTAGTAGCCTTGGAAACCTTAGCATATTTGTTCCTGTTCTGTGCTGCCATCAAAGGACCCTTTTTGTGTCACCTTGTTACAGTTTTCTGTACAAAGATGAAGGCAGAAGCAATTTCTGCATCACAAGTTCCTTATTTTACATGTCACTATTGTGTGGGGAGTCCATTATGGGCACATCACATGTCTCCATGATGTCGGGTGTAGAATGTCAAAACACCACTGTCTGGTAAGGAGAGCAACTGTTACGAGGACTCCTGATCTCATGCTGTCTGCAGATCTCAGGAATCCTTCCTTTACATTTGTGTTCCCAAGATGTTTCCAAGATGTTTTGCAAGAACCTCTCAAGATCTCTCCTTATGTTTATGTTACAGAGCTCATTCTTCACATCTCTTGAAATTTAGAGCCAACTATATGCTTCTCTGCAAGTTGAGTCAATGAGTCATAACAGCCTTACCTTATCTAATTTATAATTGTTATTACTCAATAATCTTGAAAGTAGTAAAATTAAAATGATAATAAACAGTTTACAGAGATTAAACTCGGATGCTCAATAAAGTGTTTTAGTAACATTACATTACAGAATATAGAGGTTCACATAATTCTTTCTGATATAGAAGTACCACAGCAGCATTTGGCATTTATAGCAACTTTTAGAAGAAATTTTACTTACAACTAATTTGCAAACTGATGCAGAGAGATGCCAGAGCTTATTCCTGAATTCGGAAGTAGGGCATGGGCTGCTGGGATTTTAGAGAGCTAACACAGAATCGAAAAACATAATCATAATTTAGACAACTGTCTTCCCCTCTCCTTTAAGGGGAATAATAAGTCACTATTAAGTCTATGTGGGAATTACATGTCTCAAAGAAGAATACCAAAAAACTGCACATAGGGGCTACCTGAAAGAAATGCTTGGCACAAATCCATTCTCAAATCAATCAACCTATCAATTTCAAAGCCTGCATAAGACGCTACATCTACACTTTGCAAGTACCTAGAGTGCCAAACCTTCTTTCCTTCCTTCTTTCCTTCCTTACTTCCCCTCTCTCTTTCTCTATTCAATTTTCTTTTTAATAATTAGGCACAGATTTACAAGGGTTTTAGTCACCATCTCTCTCAACCCTGCCTCCCACTGACTCCCTACATGTTCTCAGCACAGAACTGAGGCTTCTCTCTCCCTCCTGCAAACGAAATGTGCCAGATACAGGGAGCCAAGCAGCGTCTGTATAGCTATGCAACAGTCGTGGGATTGGTGCTCACCCCTGCCACCCCATACTGCTCATCTGTTCTATCATGCAGTCTGACATTTCTGCAGTTCCACTTAGCCCTCATTTGCAACAAGGATCTGTGTGTCCTTTCAAAAATGGATGGAATCACTGTAGCTCAGCTTTTGCACACCTTGGGTTGTACAAACGCCATAGCATTGTATGCTTCATAGCACCCAACTTTGACCCAGTGTCTTCATCCAACAGTGAAATTCAAAAGTGCATCTTCCTTTAATTCTTTCTGCTATTGCCAAAATATCTGTAGCTGTTCAGAGCTCAATGATCTGAGGCCACTGAGGGGCTGCATCTACCAGAAGACCTAAATATATGGTCTGTGAGTGACCATTGTGATAGGTCGCTCACTTGTGGTAGGAACAAGCATTAGACAGACTGCATATGAGAATCAGAGAGTCCTTGCGCTGAACCACATCTAAGTCCTGAGACTTAATGCAGCTGAATTGTCTTACAGCAGTAGGGTGGGTCTGTGGGGTGCAAGGTGCCAAGTTGCCAGACAAGTTTGTTCTTATCATGGGGATGATTAGGTCCCCTAGAAATCTGAGGCTGGTAAATGGATTAGGTGGCTTCCCATGCTGAAAATCAGACCAGACTTAAACACTTACATTCACTTACAGTATTTAGCTTTGACTTTTGCACTTGCCTTCTCATATTTACTTTTAATCTAATCTCTGCTTTTTGTATATGCCCCTTTTAACTCATAGAGAAATGTTGCAGCATTAACGGCATCCCTCAGCTGCCACCATAGTGAAGCAAACATTGAATTATGCGATGATGCATATTTCTTCATTCTCACTTTGCTGAGTCAGTTCCTTGTTTCAAAGCCACTTTCCATTGAGAGTTCTATATCTGTGCCTATGTCCCAGTACAATTTGTAACTCAGGAAGCATTTGTATTTATGTGGTCCTTGGAGACCATATTTTTGTCCTGATGTGAAATTATTTCCATCTATTTTCCATCTATTGTTCAGAATGAAAATAGTGATGGAAACTTGAGAATTCCCATAAAGCCCCCTGATAACTGCACTTGACTATGTTGCTTTCTGTAACAGTATATAATGGTATCCTAACAAGACTTTATGGCTAATCTTTCATGGTAATTATGAAATTTATTTACCTAACCACAGTATGTTTGAAATTGTATTTAAAGACTCATGCAGTGTTTATTCGGTTCCTATAACCATTTTACTCTCCACACAATAGCAAGTCACACTCATAAAAATGAGACTCATTTTAAACTATTGCCAATGCACCACATAAAATTTACGAACTTGGAAATATGTTTAATGTCTGAATGTTTCTTATTTCTCTTAACCAAACAAAATGAAAAACACTGTCACTAATGTATATAGTCCTCTGTTTAAAAAAGATCTCGAAGTTAAAGTCCTTCCTTAAGCCTCATCTGGTTTGATAAGGACCAAAAGAAATAACAGTTTATCACCAGATTTTTATTTGATTGTCTTTGTAAGAAACAAATGTTCGGAATGGGGAAGTCAAAGTTTTGTTGCTCTTGTTTTTATTAGACTGGCGCTAGTCTAAACCTACAACTTGTGTCATCATTAGCAGCCTGTGTATTTTTCTGCCAGAAGTGTCAACTTTTAAAGCGGCAGCCTAACAGAAGCAAGTAGTCCATTAGTCCACACTAAAGTTGAAGGTCATTGCTATAAGACTTTGAGATTCATTTGAGGTCAGTTGAAGTTCAAGCATGTGTCTGAAATACAGTAATAAAATCAAAATGCTGCAATGGTCTATGAAGTCCCATGACTTGGAACTTGACATTTTCTGGTCTTCTACAATTATTTGGATGCTGAAGCCAAAAAGTAAAGAGTGACTGTAGCTTGCAGAAGACAGCTGCTTTCTTCCCAAAGGGAGGAAATGAAGAAGAAATAACTGCAGATATATAAAATTATTTATTTTTCTCAATGTCTACATTATCAAACAGAAAAAAAAGAAATAAGCATAACACTATAATTTTTTAGCTATGCTGTTAGCTGACCTAAAAAAAGCTCAGTTCTCACTTTCTTTTAAATAAAACAAGCCATAGAATCCATGGGTCAAATATCAGAGGCAATATCCAGCACTTTCCTGTACTAATGTGCATATTTGAGACTTACATATATTGCCTGTTAACCAGTCAGAAAAAACTTTTTTTCTTTCCTTCTGTGATGAGCCTCCCATTGTTGCACAATGAGAATCATATTTGATTTCAATATCTTTTTGAAGGTACGTGCAAAATCTGTTCCTCCTGTTCTCTTTCTTCATCTCAAAATTCCTATGGAATCTGCTGCAATTGTTCATCAGACTTCCCAAAGCTACATTTAATGTAAAACAGCTCCATTAAATATCTCTCATCTACTGGAAATGAATCTATTATGCAATCCATATATAATGCATAGCTGATTCTAAATTAATAACTGTTTCCATGAATAACAATAAATTTTACTGTAATTAGATTCTTTATATTATACAAAGAATTTACCATCATATCATACCCATGCAGCAGTTCATGTTCGCATTTTAAAAAAACCCAAACTTGATTCCATGTAGCTAACTGTTCACTGCCAAGGACAGATGCCTGGAAATGAGAAGAGTCGGACTATTTCAAGTCAGCCTCTGAATTTTTTAATGGCTTTTTTTTTTATAGGCAAGAGATTAATATCTACACCATAATTTTGCAATATGTAAAAGAGGGATAATGATGCCTGATGACCTCTGTGAAAGTGTTTTGAGTTTTTATTTTACTGGAAATGTTATTGCTGCTGCTCTTCAAGGAATAAATCTACCCCATGGAACTACGGAGAAGCTTCAAATAACAGGGAACATGAATGAGAAGATTTTAAGAATCCCAGACAGAAGATAAGTTAAAACTTCATAACTTTGAATCCTGTCTGGATGTTACATATCAGGCATGAGAAATGAAGTCACAGATGCCTTCTCTATGCTCACCAAAGACATAGGTAAACGGGATGCAGGTCTTTCTTCAGAAAGATCTGCAAGTGAAGAGAATGTTACTGCTTTTACATTGCTAGAGAATACTTTTTGTTCTTTGGTTGCTGAGTTTCATTGACCACAAGAGAGCTACAATTTTCTGTCATTTGCAGGTTCCATCACCTGTGCAAATGGATCTTCTACAGACCAAATACAAATAACCAGATACCTCCTGCCCCTCCAGAAAAAAAAAACCCAACAAATAAAACCCCAAAACCCCCATAAAGCTACATGAGAAGTAGAATCATGAATCTTCAGATGTCATGATATGAAACTTGAAATGAAGTTAAAAACAACTCAGCAGCATACCTCAGCACTGGACCTGCAGCAGCATACCTTTAGGACTTAAACAATCTTAGCAGAATGAGATACTAGTAACCCAGCTAGGTTTTGAACTTCCTTTCGATCGCTTTGCACAAGTAGCAAAGGAAATAAAGAACTATGCCTGAATTTTGTATTTCTTCTTATTCAACACTAAGCTTCTATATGGTTCACGTCTATGCAGTCATAGAGAAAACAATGGAGTCGAATGGAGTGACATAAGAATTGATGGAGGCTCTTTACAGCACATGTGTAAGAGTGAATAGTCAAACTGTGAATAGGCTGCAAATATGAAGACCACGCAAAAATCCTTCTTTACTTCAAAAATTAACTTTTTTAAAGTAGGAATCTGGTACTGAACCTGCCAAGGGAATGCTGGTTACCTAAAAGAGTTTCATTTGTTCCTTCACTGTTTGTTTTTTTTTTAATCTGCCACCTGACTAGATGTTCATCCAGAGCAGAAAACACTTGATGATGGCATTGAGTAAAGAGTATTGGCAGTGTATATTGTGGAAAGTATATAGATATATTAGGTAAGCAAAAGGATAGACTTTCCAAAGGGCATTCAATACAATTAACAGAAAAAAAAGAAAAGATGACCAATTTTGCAGATATAAGTATACTTAATTTTTATTTTCTGTACAGAAATTGTGCAAATACATACTGCAGGCATAGACAGGCATGATGGGGAAATTAATTCCAAACATAAACAATTAAAATAAATGGGATTTTCTTACTATTTTTAAATTTCTAACTTCCCTAAAAAAACCCGCAGATTTGAATATCCTACCAGCTCAGTATAACAATTAGCCCATAATGCATGGGAAATCATTAAGTCTTTTAGCTTTTCCACTCTACATTTAGCTTCTCCCACCATTTTGAGAAAGATCTGCATTACTGGTATGAAAAGCATACTCTTATTAAATTGTCTGCTTGTTCTATTTCCACATCCTTAATATTATCAAAAGCAAGGAAATAGCAGAAAATGTCTTTAGCCTTAAGGCTATAGCACTGATAAAACCAGCTTGAATCAAAGCCTTTGAGACTCTTCTCATTTATTTCAGCAGACTGTTTGAAGCGCTGTATCCAGAAGGATCTGTGTGTCTCTGAGTGACAATCTTTGTCACAAGAAGGTTACAGCACGTATCTTGCTACAATTCTCATTTTCAATGAGTAAGAGGCTGAATTAGTCATTCTGACTCTTGGCATCCATCTTCACAGGGGAAGATACTAATATATAGAAAGGTTACCATGGACATACAAAAAATGCATATACTATTGCAGCTGCAAAAATGAGTGTCAGTGTTAAATTTCCGTGCATTTCTACCACAAGCTAATCAGTCTCAATAAAATTATCTTCATGTGGCTACATTGCATGAAAGGGCATTTTTCCAATAGTTAATTGAAATCTAATTCTTAACTGTGATGAGAATATTTTTATGGAAAACAAGCTGTTTTATGAGTGGGGGAACAAATGGAGCTGTGTTTCCAGCAGATTTGTAGCTTGTCACTTTCCTCCTATATGAAAAAATAAACATAATCCCAGGTCACCTTCTGATGCCTTTTGTAACCTTTTCTTCCCAGGATTCTCTGCTTCCTTTCCTATTCCTTATTTATCTTTCCCTGTGCTGTGCTTAGATTGGGTTAGAATTATTCACAGTGGGTAGACATGAGACATTTAATCAGCTGGCTGGTATTAGAATGAAAACGACTTTCTTTTTTCTTTCCTGTCTCTCAGAAGATCAGGAACAGAACCTGCTGAGATCACCACCGCTTTGGGTGAAATTGGTTAATATATTAAGAAATTATTAGAAGAGGACAGATTTATGATCAGAGAAGCTTAAACAGAAATCTCACTATTCCCCTTCCACACCAAACCCAGAGCATGTATGTCATAATACATCTCTGTGTTGGCTCACAATAACTTAGATTAGTGAAACAGCACTTAGTCAAATAGGTTGCAAAGCTGTTGCAAAGCTAATGCCTTTCAGCAGAGCAATATTGTAGCTGACATATACTATAGTTGCATACACACTGCTGTATCTCCAAAGATAACCTTGATAAATTGGATTGGTACTGGAAGACAGGGAGTATTTTTTCTTTGCAACTGGGCTGTGTAAAGAATAGTGTGGAGGTATTGCAGCGGACAGGCGTCACTAGCATTACCACCAAATACAGGACTCCACCTACCATCCAAACACCTGAGTGACCTCTCTCGAGCAAGGTCAAAAAAATCATCAATTCTTTCATTTCAATGTGTTAATTTTGAATTAGGTTGTTTGGCTTTCTTTTTTTTATTTTTGGGGGGAAGCTAGTATGGTGACTGTATATGATGCTAAAATAGCAACTATAAAAATACATGTGTTATACATCACTTCCAAAGAAATTAAAGAACTTCACAGGTTCTGATAATCTGATGTAAATGAGTTTCCTATCCCTTTCAAATTGATAGGGTAGTTCTACAACATAACATAAAAATAAGTATAATGGCAACTTTACCAGCTGCAGTTAGTCTTTCTCTCCACCTAGAAATTTTCTCCATCTAGAAAAAGACCTAGGGGTGCTGGTTGACAGCCAGCTTGAATATGACCCAGCAGTGTGCCCATCTGGGCAAGAAGGCCAACAGCATCTTGGCTTGTATCAGAAATAGTGTAGTCAGCAGAGCCAGGGAAGTGATCTTCCTTGTACTTGGCACTGGTGAATCCACACCTTGAATACTGTGTTCAGTTCCGTATCCCTCACGACAAGAAAGACACAGAGGTGCTGGAGTGTGTCCAAAGAAAAGCAACAAAGTTGGTGAAGGGTCTACAACACAAGTCTTATGAGGAGTGGCTGATGGAACTGGGGTTGTTTAGTCTGAAGAAGAGAAGGCTCAGGGGGGACCTTATTGTTCCCTACATCTCTCTGAAAGGAGGTTGTAGTGAGGTGGAGGTCAGTCTCTCTTCCCAGGTACCAAGTGATTGGATGAGAGGTAATGGCCTCAAGTTGTGCCAGGGGAGGTTTCGATTGGATATTAGGCAAAGTTTCTTCATTGACAGGGTTGTCAAGCATTGGAACAGGCTGCCCATGGAAGTGGTAGAGTCATATCCTTGGAGGTTATCTAAAAGACGTGAAGATGTGGCACTTAGGGACATGGTTTCATGGTGGACTCTCCAGTACTAGGTTAATAGTTGGACTTGATGATCTTAAAGTTCTTCTCCAACCTAAATGATTCTATGATTCTAAACTTGCAACCCAGGACAGAATGTTTTCAAAACTCTTCCAAAGGCTGAAGACAATGACCTTATCAAGTAGTCAGTAAATTAGTATGACTGATAATCTAAGCCCTATTGTTGGCATCTATAGCATTACTCATTTTCTGTGAATATCATGTGAACAAAGTCAGAAGAGATTCTATTTTTCAGTTAGAGGAATCACTCATGGGTATGAAAGCCTTATGTCCCTTCTGCCCTAGCCCATGCATGCCTTGTGAGCATAGCCTGCCCATGCTTCCCCAAGTATGGAACATTAGAAAGAAGCCTGGAAAGACAGAAAGGCAAGTCTTCTATAGTTGCTGACTCATCTCATCCCAGTAGTTAGAAGCACCTTATGGCTATGTCAAAGATGATTGAAATAATCCCTCTGTGTGTGTGCTCTGTACAGCAGGGACAGCCAGGGAAGCAGAAAATGTTCTCTGGTCTTCTCAGTGAATCATCACCAACCTCACATACCTGCAGATCAGGCCATGAAATGGTTCTCAAGACTTGATTTCTTTTTCATCTTGGTGACTCCAGATTACAAAATCTTGAACTTTAAGTCTTTTAAAAGATTAATTTGAACAAAATAGGGGCCTACAAGGATGCCAGAGAGGGACTTTTCATCAGGGACTGTAGTAATAGGACAAGGGGTAATGACTTCAAACTTGAACACGGGAAGTTCAGGTTAGATATCAGGAAGAAGTTCTTTACTGTGAGGGTGGTGAGGAACAGGTTGCCCAAAGAAATGGAAATGTTCCATCCCTGGCAGTGTTCAAAGTCAGGTTGGACAGAACATTGGATGACATAGTCTAGGGTGAGGCATCCCTGCCCATGGCAGGAGGGTTGGAATTAGATGATCTTAAGGGCCTTTCCAACCCAAACCATTCTATGATTCTATGGAAATCGTAAAGCTTTAGGTAGGGGCGGGATGGATTTTTCTCCCCAAAGCAGTTACAGGCAACTATGATGCAAAACTTCTTTCAAGCTTCTTGTGAGAAAGTCACCTTTGGGCTAAGATCAAGCAGAGAATAACTTTGGAGACAGCAAAGGACAAACTGAAACTACAACTTTTACTGGAAAATGGTTTTACTTAGCACATTTTATTATATGGTGTGTGCTGTTGCAAGCAGTGTATGAAGTGTTAGCTTTGAGACATTTGGGAGGTGCAGGTGGAGAAGAACATTTCATAAAAACCATAAATAATATTTTTCATCATATTTTGCTTATGTGTTATATTGTATAGAATTGCCCATTTATATTATTGTAAAGTAAAATTATAAAATTTCAATTTTATTCCAAAATAGCCATCTCTAGCCATTCACTGGCTAATACCCTTATATCTAAGGGTAATAGGATTGAGAGTAATTGTCGGCAGTATTTTTGATATTTAAAAGAATGGAAGGCTGGGTATGCACAATTTAGTTCCCTACACTGCACAAGAGCCATTCTGCTTCAAATAAATCATGAAAATAGTGATAAGCTTTGTATGTTGTGCACTGCTTTGTACTGAAAAATGTTGAAGCATATTTCAAGAAATGTGGACATAGTCTACTCTATGTGCCCAAGCAACAGAGCTCTTCAAATTCATTCATCAGACTTTTATGCAGAATGGCAATTTTTCAAAAATGTTAAGAAAGTTTCATAGATGATGACCTAAAATTATCCAGAACTTCCAGAAAGATCACTGCTTCTTTATGGGTAACAAATACCATCTTAACCAAAATCAGACAAATTCTCCACTACTTCTAAGCTACTGTGGGTGTAGCAGAATAATATAGGCAATAATGTGAATTCTGCTAGAGGACTGGTTAAACCTCCCTAGTTCTCTGACTCAACCAGGCAGCAATTCAGAAGTGAAGATCTCTAAATTGTGCACTCTTGTTTGTTGAATTGGTAATCATATTGCAGCTGGGTAAAGATAAAATGTAAAGTCATGTTCGAGTCCCAAGGGAAAAAAGTAGTTTAAAATACCTCCTTAGTTTCCTTCTCACATTTGTTATTGGCATAGCTTTTTGCTGGTTTTGTATACCTCATCCTTAGTTGGTCCATGTGTTATAGATGATGCCTGGATGTTTATCAGGAGGCTTTGGATTCCAGAAAGGGTATGCGCTTAAGTGTAGGGTGAGTGCTTCAGCAAACACCTACAATTTCAGTGGTGCAGCGTCTTGAGGTCCTGACAGATCTGCAGCTTGGCAATCAGGACTTGAGGGTAATTCCCATCTTTACCATGCCATATGGAAGCTACCCTCAAGCAGATCCATACTGAATTCAGCTGAAAAACCACTGCACGCATTATTTCAGTTTCATCAGCAGCTGATAAGAAACAGCTCATCAGAGTATTTAAAAAAGTTCTCATATATTTGGGCTCAAGATCAAGTTTGAGTTTTTAGAGTAGGTTCGTATATTTTTTTCCATATAGTGTTCAACTCTATATACTGTGCTTTTCATTAACTTGGATCAATTAAATATATGTTTTGAGCAACAGCAGTCTGAAGTTGGAATTAACTAGTTGAAAGGTGGCCAATCTTTATCTTCCTACATTTTAGCTGATGGAGGCTGATGAAGCACTTTTACTCTGTGAACAACTCATCTATTACTTTTCCTCCTTGTTCTGGGAAATATATAATGATGAAGCCTGCATGAGGTCAGTCTCATAATTATGGCTATCACCACAATCATCCCTTCCCTGGATACTTTATTTCATATTCTGCAAAGCTAAAAATATCTCCAAGGCTAAAAACTACTGATGGTATTAGCCAAAAATCGCTTAGCACCTATCAAATATCAAGGTCTTTGAAGCAAAAAAGTTTGTCTATAGCTAAAGGCAACAAAACAACTGAATCCTTGAACAAAAGATTATTAGATGAATTCCTTGGCTGTCAGATATGATGGCAGAACAGATTTCTGCCACTGAACTGTAATAAAACCACACAGATTTCTGAACACTAATAAAAATGTAACAAAGAGCTGATACATCCAGTTAAAAAAATTCATGTTTTACCATATGAAACCTTTTTTATATAGAAAAAGTTCTAGATTTTGATTCAGAAATATGATAAATTCTTAATCTAAATATAATAATAAGTCCTGACTGACAATAGAAATATGTGGCTAGACACAGGTGACTGGGAGGAGTTTTCCATTGTACAGTTATTTTTTTTAGTAGACATAATATTCTTGTGTATTAGCTGGCTATGCTAAAAACAAGAAAGTATCACCCTTTGTGGTGACTTTTGCCTAAGTGTCTTTACTAACTCAGATAGTCTGAATGTTGCTTCTTGTAACTTTTAACCTCTAGTCTTGGCTAATCAGCTCTAAACAAAATCACTTACAGCTGGATGGATAATTTATGTACACCTTTATATTATTGTAGTGCAAACCTGCCAGGAAAGTTCTGCTTATAATTTCTACTGGGTGTCTTGCCACTGGAGGCTGAAACAAGTCTATTAAATTTCTTAAAGTGAACACTGCTGAATGATAAATGTAACAGGTAGGTCAATGCTTCTGCACAGCAGGTAAAGAAATTACTAGACTGCTAGCAGAGGTGTTGAAATAATATTTGAAGTAAAAGAAAGTTCTAAATCAGCACAAGAATTGTAGGCTAATGGCATGTGAGAGAAGGACTGTGCATAGCAGTAAAATGTTTATCAAAAAAAACCTCATCCACACAAATCTTTCTCCAGAAATGAGACAGCAAGAACAGACTTGGTTTTAAAGTCAAGTCAATGACTTGAAAACTGGGGAGATAGATACTTATTAGTCAGCTCATCCATGAGGTAAGTGAGCTTAGGTGATGGGAAACAAAAGTGTATGACAAGATGAAAGATAATTCGCTTGTACTTACAAACTTAAGTGCATAAGGGGAAGATGGTTGTTGAGGTTCTGGCAATGTATAACCTGTATTTTGGTGTGATTCAGATGGTTGATGGTCTTATCTGTTGGATGTGAGCATAATGTAAACCTTCTCTAGGTGCCAATCTTCTATTGTGTATGGATAGTCCAGTTTCAGCAAAACATTGTTAGACTAATACCCTACAATTTCCATAAGAATATAGGCCAGAATATTTAGATATTGAGTTAATGAAAGGTACGTGCTTAGAATAGGCACTAATAAATGTTTTAAAACATCCTGTGGCCTTTTAGTTGCCCTGTATCTAGGAACAGCCTGAGTATTGCAGGATTAAAAGGAGAGGGGATGCTGAAAATAAAATACAATAACATTTAATGGCTTAATCTTGTATTCTCTGAAGCTAATTACAATATTCCAGGTCACGTGCAGGATTAGTTTTTAAGAAAAGCATAACTAAGAACAGGAAAGATCTTCAGATGCTCCAGTTAATGTCAGTTCTCTCATAAAGTAAACATGTAACAGTCAACAGACATATAATTTTGCCTTTAAAGAGATATGGGATTCCATTAATGACTATCATTGTAATGTTATATCTTATTCTTTTTAGACATTGCAGACACCAAAAGTCTTTTTTTAAAAAAATCAGTCGTATCATTTAAAATGATGTTTCTTTCTCATTTGCCTCATCTTTTTTTTGTGTGTTTTTCCTAAGGAAGCATATTGTGTTTTGAATATATAAATCCTTTAATATATGTAGCAATCATAGACAGTGAAGGCTAATGTTGTAACAATGCAGTTTTAGCAGTGCTCAGTTGAAAAGCAGACTTTAGGGAGTACCAGGAAGCTCCAAACTCTTTAATGAAACATGATCATATTGGATTTACATTTTTCTCAGTGAATGTAGACTCATATGAAAATATTACCACCATAAGAAAGATCAATTCATACATACACATTTTATTAAGAACAGGAAAATACTGATGTGGTAAATTATTTATGCATTGAACAATAAAATAAATTTCGTGGAGAAGCCAAGTAAGTTATGACTTGGGATTTGTCTTAATGCTAAATTCTGGGAGTGAAATGTATAAATATATATGCATATAAACAATTAAAAAGGGGGGGTGGGGAAGAGCAGAATAGAAGTGCTTAAAATGATTACGAAACAAAAGCACAAATGTATAGGTAATTTATGTATACTGTTTCTTATGAGCAACCTACCACTTTTGTCTGGTAGTGTCTTTGAAAAAATCATGCTTTCTTTTTATCATGCTCAATTTACTGATTTTTCTTAGATAATTCTTATTTCTATAACCCAAAAGAAACATGCTTTAAATAATGTAAGAAATAAATATCATAATTCAGGATTTACCTGGAAAAAAAAAAAGCAACAACACTGATATGATAAATGTCATTTCTAATGTAGGAAAAAACCTAATGAGAAATATGGCTAGTCATTCCTCTTTACCACATTTGTACTTCATACTTCATAAAAATGCTTTCAAATATAATATGCTCAGCAATGTTTGAACTGTTGTTTTCCACGGCACTTTTCTTAGCTAATACTACTAGATGAGGCATTTCATATTCTGTTTCACTTTGTTGCTATGCAAAAAGGCTTTCCCTTAGGAAAAAAAGACTTCTTAAAGTACAGCACTTGAGAAGCATATTTAAAAAAACCTGCTTGCTCTTGTGAAAGTTCTAAAAAAGACAAATAATTTCTTATTCCTTTTAAAACAAAACCCTATTCTTCAGAAGATAACAAACTAATTTGTCTAAAATGTTTGACTATATTAATTAACTCTGTAGTATTTACCTGAGGAAGCACATGACTGAGGCATCCCTGAAAGAGAAGTTAGGGTTGCAGAGTAGCTTCAGCTGCAGTATTTTCTTTGTTTTTAAGCCAACAGTTTTCAGGTATGTTTCTTCCAATCTCTAGGGAAAAATTGGCACAGATACATTTACCTGTGATGTACAGTATATATACATGAAATATAATAACGCCAAGGACTCAAAGAGCATTGGCAATGTTAAAATTTAATCCTTCATTTCACAGGCGTGAATTTGACAGAAATTCAGTTTAATAAACAAAAGTCACTTGTGTTGTTAGTGGCTTGCAAAGTGTCATGTATTCCCAGTTTCTAGAGGACAGACATGCATAGCATTATGCATTCATACTGGACAACATTTAAAGCTAAAGGAGTAAACATGCATGGAAAATGAACCACCTTTCTTCATCTCCTCCCACTTAGACACATATCCTCCAGTTTGGAAGATCAGATACACAGTGTGAGATGTGAAAGGTGATGCCTGCAATGCGGCTGCTTGCGCAGCTAGATTCTGCAGAGAGCTCTGAAGCTCTGCAGCTGCCAATTCTCTGTCATTCTCAACAACAAATTTTCTCTGAAAATTTATTTTTTTTTCCTTTGAATGGGGAAGAGGACCTTTAAGGAAAGCAAAGGGTAAGGAGGCAACAGAAGGCTGTGGTGGGAAAGTAAGAAAGATGCTACTAGCATCTGAATGACTGCACTTAATTTTTAATCTGTCTGAGCCACAGTGAAGAGGCCAAGTGTGGCTAAGAAGGTGTGTGATAAAGGCTTTTTCCCTAAGCTGGACTGCTCAGTGGGTCCTGTGGTGAGAAATCAGAAGCCTTTTCTCTCATTTTACTTCAACGCAGGAAAAACCCATACAAAACACATCCGAAAAAGAATGTGGCTGATAGCATATGAAAGTCTCAAAGTGAACTTCTCAACAGGGGCAACAGTGTATTATTCATTAGCAACACCCAGAGAAGTTTCAGCTATTCAGTTATGCAGCTATTCCTCAATGAGATTCTTTTAACGAAGTTTTAGGTGAACCCAAACTAGCCATTTTAAGTGGCTAATTTAATGTGGTTCAGTTTGTGTTCAGTTGTTTGAACCCTGCAGAATACCTCATGAAATAATATATTTTTTTTCAGGTTTTGAAGTGACAGTTAAATGTAAGTCAAGGTAAGCCCCACTAGTCCTAGTAAAAGACCTTTTATTTGCTAACTTATCTTGCATACCTTTAAACTCTCTCTGGATTGCAAAAATAACAATTTGATTAGTGTAGAAAATTAAACAGAAATCAAGCAAATAGAATTCCAGTCTTTTGATATCTTAATATTAAGGAAACAAAACATAATCGCTACACACTAAATCAGTATAAAGGGAAGCCCGAAGATACTACAGTTGTGAATTGGCTTTAGCCTATTGTCATAAAAAAAGTAATAAAAAGTACTCCTGGAAAAATAAAAAGTTAGGCAGCAGATAGATGTAGAACTTAAAGTTCAGTGATTGCCTGCAAATTTTGCTCAAACTTGCACTGACATCTCATAAAAGTCTCAAAAAATTTCTTTTGGGCTGTAGAATATCTGATGAAATACTAGGGCTTGTTGCTTCATTGAAGATAACTAGTCAGGTTATCTTCAGGACAGGCTATCAAAGACACTGTCTAAATTGAATCCTTTTCCAAGTGGAAATTCAGGGTAACATCTCTTGTTTGATTACAACTAAACACGTTTCAGGAGTAGGCGAATTTGGATTTGAGTGGACAGATTTACTTGCTTACTTTAGGAAGAAGATTGTGTTAAGATTAGGTTTGACTAGCAATCACTTCTTCTAGCAAAGAAAAATCTTCAAGGGAATAGTCAATTTTTATAGATGCAGGCTTAACTTTCAGTTTTCTCTACAATGTCAAGACCATACTATTCTTAAAAGCTTCAGTAGAATTACTTCACATTTATATCTGCTTCAGCTAATGAATATTTGGCTGATTTTCAGTACATAATGAATGAAGCACATGATGCATTTGAAGCAATTGGGAATGCAGCAAATGTAAAAAATGGACACTTGTTTGTCTAAATGCAGTGATTCATAGAATGGTTTGGGTTGAAAGGGACCTTAAAGCTCATCCAGTTCCAACTACCCTACCATGGGCAGAGACACCTTCCAGTAGACCAGGTTGCTCAAAGCCCATCCAACCTGGCCTTCAAAACTACTGCTAGCAGAGAATGGCTGAATGTGTGTCTCTGATGCCAGCCCCAGTCATTGATTATGTTATGGAGGACGTTAAAGTTATATTACTACCATTAAACTTTTTAATGGACATGGAACTGTTGGAAGAAGTCCAGAGGAGGGCTACGAGGATAATCAGGGGACTGGAGCACCTCCCGTATGAAAATAGGCTGAGAAAGTTGGGGCTGTTCAGCCTGGAGAAGAGAAGGCTGC